>JADBJO010004872.1:80000-125000 GCA_016801955.1 Conus betulinus
GGGGGGGGGATGAGGCAAGGCATCTGTGTCCACACAACATGGCGAATGGGGGGGGGGGGGGGGGGGGAGGCGGGGTGAAGGCAAGGCATCTGTGTCCACACAACATGGCAGATGGGGGTGGGGTGGGGGGGGGCAAGGCATCTGTGTCCACACAACATGGCAGATGGGGGGGGGGGGGGGGGCAAGACATCTGTGTCCACACAAGATGGCGGATGGGGGGGGGGGGGGGGGGGCAAGGCGTCTGTGTCCACACAACATGGCGGATGGGGGGGGGGGGGGGGGGGGCTGGAGGCAAGGCGTCTGTGTCCACACAAGATGGCGGGGGGTGGGGGCAAGGTATCTGTGTCCACACATCATGGCGGAGCGCGGGAGGCAAGTCATCTGTGTCCACACACCATGGCGGAGCGCGGGAGGCAAGTCATCTGTGTCCACACACATGGCGGATGGGGGGTGGGGTGGGGTGGAGGCAAGGCATCTGTGTCCACACAACATGGCGGATGGGGGGTGGGTGGGGGGGGGGCAAGACATCTGTGTCCACACAACATGGCGGATGTGGGGGGGGGTGTGGAGGCAAGGCGTCTGTGTCCACACAACATGGCGGATGGGGGGGTGGGGGGGGTGGAGGCAAGGCGTCTGTGTCCACACAACATGGCGGATGGGGGTGGGGTGGAGGCAAGGCATCTGTGTCCACACAACATGGCGGATGGGGGGGGGGGTGGAGGCAAGGCATCTGTGTACACACACAACATGGCGCGGATGGGGGGGGGGGGGGGTGGAGGCAAGGCGTCTGTGTCCACACAACATGGCGGATAGTAGGGGGGCTGGAGGCAAGGCATCTGTGTCCACACAACATGGCGGATGGGGGGAGGGGGTTGGAGGCAAGGCATGTGTGTCCACACAACATGGCGGATAGTAGGGGGGCTGGAGGCAAGGCATCTGTGTCCACACAACATGGCGGATGGGGGGAGGGGTGGAGGCAAGGCATGTGTGTCCACACAACATGGCGGGATGGGGGGAGGGGGTTGGAAGCAAGGCATGTGTGTCCACACAACATGGCGGATGGGGGGAGGGGTGGAGGCAAGACATCTGTGTCCCACACAACATGGTGGGGGGTGGAGGCAAGGCATCTGTGTCCACACAACATGGCGGATGGGGGGGGGGGGGTGGAGGCAAGACATCTGTGTCCACACAACATGGGTGGGGGGTGGAGGCAAGGCATCTGTGTCCACACAACATGGCGGATGGGGGGGGGGTGGAGGCAAGGCGTCTGTGTCCACACAACATGGCGGGGGGTGGGGGCAAGGCATCTGTGTCCACACAACATGGCGGGGGGGGAGGGGGGAGGCATCTGTGTCCACACAACATGGGGGGGGGGGGGAGGCATCTGTCTCCACACAACATGTCGGGGGGGGGGGGGGGGGAGGCATCCGTGTCCACATACCATGGGGGGAGGGGGGGGGGGGAGGCGGGAGCAAGGCATCTGTGTCCACACAACATGGCGGGAGGCAAGGCATCTGTGTCCACACACCATGGCGTGGGGGGGGGGGGGGGGGGGGCGGGAGTCAAGGCATCTGTGTTCACACACCATGGCGGGGGTAGGGGGCAGGAGGCAAGGCATCTGTGTCCACACACCTGGGGGGGGGGGGAGGGGGTGCAGGAGGCAAGGCATCTGTGTGTCACCACACCGTGGGGGTGGGGGTGGGGGTGCAGGAGGCAAGGCATCTGTGTCCACACACCATGTTGGTGGGGTGGGGGGTGGTGCTGGAGGCAAGGCATCTGTGTCCACACACCATGGTGGGGGGGGTGGGGGGGGGGGTGCAGGAGGCAAGGCATCTGTGTCCACACACCATGTGGGGGGGGGGGGGGGGGTGCAGGAGGCATGGCATCTGTGTCCACCCACCATGTTGGTGGGGGGGGGGGGGGGTGCAGGAGGCAAGGCATCTGTGTCCACCCACCATGTTGGTGGGGGGGGGGGTGCAGGAGGCAAGGCATCTGTGTCCACACACCATGTTGGGGGGGGGGGGGGTGTAGGAGGCAAGGCATCTGTGTCCACACACCATGTTGGTGGGGGGGGGGGGGGGGTGCAGGAGGCAAGGCATCTGTGTCCACACACCATGTTGGTGGGGGGGGGGGGGGGGGGCGGGAGGCAAGGCATCTGTGCCCACACACCATGGTGGTGGTGGTTGGGGGGGGGGGGGGGGGGCGGAGGCAAGGCATGGCAACAACATGGCGGGGGGGGTTGGGGGCAAGGCATCTGTGTCCACACAACTTGGGGGGGGGGGGGGGATCTGTGTCCACACGGCATGTGTGTGTGTGGGGGGGGGGGGGGGGGGAGCAAGGCTTCTGTCTCCACACAACATGGCGGTGGGGGGGTGGGGGGAAGGCATCCGTGTCCACACACCATGGGGGGGGGGGGGGGGGCGTTGAGCACACATGGCAGAGGGGGTGGGGGTGGGGGGCAAGGCGTCCGTGTCCACACAACATGGTGGATGGGGGGGGGGGAGGTGGAGGCAAGGCATCTGTGTCCACACACATGGCGGATGGGGGGATGGGGGGGGGGGGGAGGTGGAGGCAAGGCATCTGTGTCCACACAAGATGGCGGGGGGTGGGGGGCAAGGTATCTGTGTCCACACGTCACGTCATGGCGGGGGGGGGGGGGGGGGGGGGAGGAGCGCGGGAGGCAAGGCATCTGTGTCCACACACCATGGCAGGGGGGGGGGGATGGGGGGGGGGTGCAGGAGGCAAGGCATCTGTGTCCACACAATATGGCGGGGGGCAAGGCATCTGTGTCCACACAACATGGCGGGGGCAAGGCATCTGTGTCCACACAACATGGCGGGGGGCAAGGCATCTGTGTCCACACAACATGGCGGGGGGCAAGGCATCTGTGTCCACACAACATGGCGGGGGGCAAGACATCTGTGTCCACACAACATGGCGGGGGGCAAGGCATCTGTGTCCACACAACATGGGGGTGGGTGGGGGGCAAGGCATCTGTGTCCACACAACATGGTGGGGGGGAGGGTGGCGGGAGGCAAGGCTTCTGTCCACACAACATGGTGGGGGGGAGGGTGGCGGGAGTCAAGGCTTCTGTGTCTACACACCATGGTAGGGGGGAGGGTGGCGGGAGTCAAGGCTTCTGTGTCTACACACCATGGTGGGGGGGGAGGGTGGCGGGAGGCAAGGCTTCTGTGTCCACACAACATGGTGAGGGGGAGGGTGGCGGGAGGCAAGGCTTCTGTGTCCACACAACATGGTAAGGGGGGGGGGGGGGGAGGGCAGGAGGCAAGGCATCTGTGTCCACACACCGTGGTGGTGGGTGGGGGGGACGCGGGAGGCAAGGCATCTGTGTCCACACACCATGGTGGGGTGGGGGGGAGCGGCAGGCAAGGCATCTGTGTCCACACACCGTGGTGGTGGTGGGGGGGGGGGGGACGCGGGAGGCAAGGCATCTGTGTCCACACACCATCGTGGGGGGGGGGGGGGGGGGGGGTGCAGGAGGCAAGGCATCTGTGTCCACACATCATGTTGGGGGGGGGGAGGGGGGGGGGGGGGGGGGGGGGGGTGGGAGGCAAGGCATCTGTGTCCACACACCATGGGGGGGGGGGGGGACGCGGGAGGCAAGGCATCTGTGCCCACACACCATGGTGGGGTGGGGGGGTGCTGGAGGCAAGGCATCTGTGTCCACCCACCATGTTGGTGGGGGGTGGGGGGGGGGGTGCAGGAGGCAAGGCATCTGTGTCCACACACCATGGGGTGGGGGTGGGGGGGTGCAGGAGGCAAGTCATCTGTGTCCACACACCATGTTGGTGGGGGTGGGGGAGTGCAGGAGGCAAGTCATCTGTGTCCACACACCACGGGGGGGGGGGGGGGGGGGGTGGCAGGCAAGGCATCTGTGTCCACACACCACATGGTGGGGGGGGGGGGTGGCAGGCTAGGCATCTGTGTCCACACACCATGGTTGGGGGGGGGGGGGGGATGGCAGGCAAGGCATCTGTGTGCACACACCATGGTGGGGGGGGGGGGGGGGGGGGGTGGCAGGCAAGGCATCTGTGTTTACACACCATGGCGGGGGTGGGGGGGCGGGAGGCAAGGCATCTGTGTTTACACACCATGGTGGTGGTGGGGGTGTGTGTGGTAGGCAAGGCATGGCAACAACATGGCGGGGGTTGGGGGGCAAGGCATCTGTGTCCACACAACATGGCGGGGGGGGGGGGGGGGGGGGGGGGGAGGCATCTGTGTCCACACAACGTTGGGGGGGGGGGGGGGGGGGCAGCAAGGCATCTGTCTCCACACAACATGGGTGGGGGGGGGGGGGGGAAGGCATCCGTGTCCACACACCATGGGGGGGGGGGGGGGGGGGTTGAGCACAACATGGCGGATGGGGGGGGGGGGGTGGAGGCAAGGCATCTGTGTCCACACAAGATGGCGGGGGGTGGGGGCAAGGTATCTGTGTCCACACATCATGGCGTGGGGGGGGGGGGGGGGCGGGAGGCAAGACATCTGTGTCCATACAACATGGTGGGGGGTGTGTGGGGGAGGGGGGGGGGCGAGGCGTCTGTATCCACACAACATGGCGTGGGGCAAGGCATCTGTGTCCACACAATATGGCGGCAGGCAAGGCATCTGTGTCCACACAATATGGCAGTGGGCAAGGCATCTGTGTCCACACAACATGGCCGGAAGCAAAGCATCTGTGTCCACACACCAAGGCGGGAGGGGAGTTGGGCGGCATGGAGCAAGGCATCTGTGTCCACACAACATGGCGGGGGGGGGGGGGGGGGGGAGGAGGGGGGCAAGGCATCTGTGTCCACACAACATGGCGGGGGGGGGGGGGGAGGAGGGGGGGCAAGGCATCTGTGTCCACACAACATGGCGGGGGGGGGAGGAGGAGGAGGGGGGGGCAAGGCATCTGTGTCCACACAACATGGCGGGAGGCAAAGCATCTGTGTCCACACAATATGGCAGGGGGGGGGGGGGGGGTGCAAGGCATCTGTGTCCACACAACATGGCAGGGGGTGGGTGGGTGCAAGGCATCTGTGTCCACACAACATGGCAGAGGGGGGGGGGGGGGGGGGGGGGCAAGGCGTCTGTGTCCACACAACATGGCTGGTGGGAGGCAAAGCATCTGTGTCCACACAACATGGCAGGAGGGGAGGGGGGGGGGGGCAAGGCATCTATCTGTGTCCACACAACATGGCAGGGTGGGGGGGGGGGGGGAGGGCAAGGCATCTGTGGCCACACACCAGGGCGGGGGGGGGGGGGGGGGTTGTGGGGGGCAAGGCATTTGTGTCTACACAACATGGTGGGGGAGGGGGACAAGGCATCTGTGTCCACACAACATGGCAGAGGTGGGGGGGGGGGGGGGGGGGGGGACAAAGGTATATGTGTACACACAAAATGGCGAGGGGGGAGGGGGGTGGACAAGGCATCTGTGTCCACACATAGGGGGGGGGGGGGGGGGGACAAGGCATCTGTGTCCACACAACATAGGGGGGGGGGGGGAGGAGGACAAGGCATCTGTGTCCACATAACATAGGGGGGGGGGAGGACAAGGCATCTGTGTCCACACAACTAGGGGGGGGGGGGGGGGGAGGACAAGGCATCTGTGTCCACACAACATAGGGGGGGGGGGGAGGACAAGGCATCTGTGTCCACACAACATAGGGGGGGGGGGGGAGGACAAGGCATCTGTGTCCACACACCAGGGCGGGGGGAGGGGGGTTGTGTGGGGTGCAAGGCATTTGTGTCTACAACATGGTGGGGGGGGGGGAGACAAGGCATCTGTGTCCACACAACATGGCAGAAGGGGGGGGGGGGGGGGGGAGACAAGGCATCTGAGTACACACAAAATGGCGAGAAGGGGAGGCGGGGGGGCAAGGCATCTGTGTCCACACAACATGGGGGGGGGGGGGGGGGGGGGGAACAAGGCTTCTGTGTCCACACAGCATGGCGGAAGGGGGGGGGGGGGGGGGAAGCATCTGTGTCCACACAACATTGGGGGGGGGGGGGGGTGCAATGCATCTGTGTCACACAACATGACGGTGGGGGGGGGGGGGGGGGAGGGAACAAGGCAATTGTGTCCACACAACATGACGGGGATGGGGGGCATGGCATCTGTGTCCACACAAACATGGCAAGGGGGGAGGGGGGCGGCGCAAGGCATCGGAGTCCACACAACATGGTGGGAGGGTGGGGGGGGGGGGGGGGGAGCAAGGCATCTATGTCCACACAACATGGCGGGGGTGGGGGGGGTGGGGAAGGCATCTGTGTCCACACAACATGTCGGGAGGCAAAACATCTGTGTCCACACAACATGGCTGGGGGGGAGGGGGGAGGGGGGGGCAAGGCATCTGTGTCCACACAACGTGTCGGAGGCAGAGCATCCGTGTCCACACAACATGGTGGGGGGGGGGGGGGGGGGGGGGGGGGGGCGCAAGGCATCTTTGTCCACACACAACATGGCGAGGAGGGGGCGGGGGGGGCAAGACATCTGTGTCCACACAAGACGGTGGGGAGGGGGGGGGGGCAAGGCATCTTTGTCCACACAACATGGCGGGGGGGGGGGGGGGGGGGGGGGAAGACATCTGTGTCCACACAACATGGCGGGGGAGGGGGGGGGGGGAAGACATCTGTGTCCACACAACATGGTGGGGAGGGGGGGGGGGCAAGGCATCTTTGTCCACACAACATGGCGGTGGGGGTGCGGGGCAAGGCGTCTGTGTCACACACATGGGGGGGGCGGGGGGGGGGGGGGGGGGGGAAGGCATCTGTGTCCACACATGGCGGGGGGGGGGGGGGGGGGGGGCGCAAGGCATCTGTGTCCACACAACATGGCGGGGGGGGTGGGGTGGGGGGAAGGCATCTGTGTCCACACAACATGCCGGGGGGGGGGGGGGGGGGGGGGGAAGGCATCTGTGTCCACACAACATGGCAACATGGCAGGGGGGGGGGGGGGGGGGGGATGCATCTGTGTCCACACAACATGGTGAGGGGGGGGAGGGAGCAAGGCATCTATGTTCACACAACATGGCGGAGGGGGGTGGGAGGCATCTGTGTCCACACAACATAGCGGAGGGGGGTGGGAGGCATCTGTGTCCACACAACATAGCGGAGGGGGGTGGGAGGCATCTGTGTCCACACAACATAGCGGAGGGGGGGGGGGGGGCATGTGTCCACACAACATGGCGGAGGGGGGGGGGGGAGGCATCTGTGCCCACACAACATGGCGGAGGGGGGGGGGGGAGGCATCTGTGTCCACACAACATGGCGGAGGGGGGGAGAGGCATCTGTGTCCACACAACATTGCGGAGGGGGGGGGGGGGAGGCATCTGTGTCCACACAACATGGCAGAGGGGGGGGGGGGGGGATCTGTGTCCACACAACATAGCGGAGGGGGGGGGGGGGGAGGCATCTGTGTCCACACAACATGGCGGAGGGGGGGGGGGGGGAGGCATCTGTGTCCACACAACATGGCAGAGGGGGGGGGGGGGATCTGTGTCCACACAACATAGCGGAGGGGGGGGGGGGAGGCATCTGTGTCCACACAACATGGCGGAGGGGGGGGGAGGGCATCTGTGTCCACACAACATGGCGGAGGAGGGGCAAGGCATCTGTTTCCACGCAACATGGGGGGGGGGGTGGGGTGGAGGCAAGGCATCTGTGTCCACACAACATGGCGGGGGGCAAGGCATCTGTGTCCACACAACATGGCGGGGGGCAAGCATCTGTGTCCACACAACATGGCGGGGGGCAAGCCATCTGTGTCCACACAACATGGCGGTGGGGAGGGGGGGGGGCAAGGCCTCTGTGTCCACACAACATGGGGGGGGGGGGGGTGGAGGCAAGGCATCTGTGTCCACACAACATGGCGGGGGGCAAGCCATCTGTGTCCACACAACATGGCGGGGGGCAAGCCATCTGTGTCCACACACAACATGGCGGGGGGCAAGCCATCTGTGTCCACACAACATGGCGGTGGGGAGGGGGGGGGGGGGCAAGGCCTCTCTGTGTCCACACAACATGGCGGGGGGCAAGCCATCTGTGTCCACACAACATGGCGGGGTCAATCCATCTGTGTCCACACAACATGGCGGTGGGGAGGGGGGGTGGGCAAGGCATCTGTGTCCACACAACATGGCGGGGGGAAGGCATCTGTGTCCACACAACATGGGGGGGGGGGGGGCGGAGGGTTAAGCCATCTGTGTCCACGCAACGTGGTGGGGAGGGGGAGGGGGTGGTGGGGGCAAGCCATCTGTGTCCATTCACCATGGCAGTGGCTGGGTGTGCGTTCCTTACAGCAGTAACCGTTCCTCCGCTTGTGCTTTTGATCCCCATCGCCGTCCGTTATGATAACCAGTGCTAGTGCTTTTAATGGCTGTCGCTGGACTGTTTGGACTTCGTGGACTTTATGGATCTAACTTGACATTTGTCAACCCTTTATGTGGTTTTGATTTTTATTTTCTTTCAATGTTAACATGGAGGCGTCATTGCGCGCGGGGCCAGTCCTTGTCCACAACAGCACATCTGTTAAGCTCTGAGTTCACTGTAGTCGGGCATTATCCACAACAGCACATCTGTAAAGCTCTAAGTTCACTGTAGTCGGGCATTATTCATAAGTACCTAAAGACAGGAAGACTTGGACAGAGGTCTCATGGACAACGCTAAGTAGATTTTGAACCTATACGCTGATCCAACGCGCTGTTAGTGCTGCAGTACAGAGGTAACATCGTGTGATACATCGACAGAAGTGTTGTATCTCATTTATTTCTATAGTGCAGTAAAGAAAATTTGATAAATGAGACACAACACAGTAGTAGGTAGAAGACTGGGAATGCTCTTCAAGAAAAATGAATGAGAAAATTATACAGTAGTATCACTGCGTGGCAAAGGGCTAGACTGTACTATAGAAGAAATAAATGAGATACAAAACAGTAGTGTCATAGTTCAAAATATGACAAAACTTCGCGATAGAAAGTAAAAAAGAAAGAGATACTATGCAGTACATCATAGTACACTATACGGGTAGATTATCTTAGAGAAAAAAAGGAAGCAGATACAGTGGACTAGTGTATTATTGTTGTTCATGGCTGAATTACATCAGGGCTTCAGAAGAAATGAATCAGATAGAACCCAGCAGTAGGATGGCTTGGTATCTGACGGGGTTATTCCCCGGAGCAAATGAACGAGATAGAATACCGTTGTCTCATTTGCCCTCTGTCTTGTCTTCTGAAAGAACGAGATAAGGTACTGTTTTATCATGGAGTAGTACAGGGCTCGACTGCACGGTAGAAAAATTGAATGGGATGTAATATCATTGTGTCATGATACAGCGCTGAATCTCACTATAGAAGAAAAATTAACGAACTACAAAACGGTAGTACCCTTTGGTGTAGGACTGGACCTGGTCTTTAGGTGGGGGAAGATGCAGATCGTAGGGAATGTTTATCAAAATACATGTAATTATGTAAAAAAAAAATCGTCCTCTGAGAACATAACCGAAACACATAAGACAGAGTGCGTGTCTGCCTCGTCATTCACATCTACTGTCTCTGTATGCCTCTTCATTAGACAATCTTCTTTTTTTGCGTGAGCGCACGTGTGTGTACGTGTGTGCGTGCGTGCGTGCGTGCGTGCGTGCCTGCATGCGTGCGCGCGTGCTTGTGTGTGTGTGTGTGTGTGTGTGTGTGTGTGTGTGTGTGTGTGTGTGTGTGAGTTCCGCGTTGATAGTGTGTACTTTACATGTGGATGTATTCGGTTCCTTTAAATAGATGAAGCAAATTTACCAGCAGCCTTCTGGTCTGCTTTCAGGATCCAAACGTGCCCGTTTGGAGTGTGACGACAACTTTGCAGACCCCCACAGGGACGATTGCCCACTTCACCATCACCACAAGGGAAGCTCCCCCAGAACTCTCTCTCACCAATACAACGGCTACGACCTTCGTCTGTCTCAGTCAGATGCTTCAACCGTCAGCACCACCAGCACCATTGACGACAACGCCAGCGGAGAGATTCCTACGTCTGAGCCCGTTAAAGATTCTGTGAGAGGAGCGGAGCTGAAGAACGATATCATTAGCCACGAGAGTCTGAAGCCCAAAGGAAGGAAAGGTCATAGTCCCATGTCTCCGTCCAGCAGACACTCTACTATGTCCCCCAAACCCTCCTCCTCCTCCTCTTCGATCTCAACCTCACCCAACAGTCAGGGCCACGAAGACAAGGTTCAGAACAGTTGGGAGACGCCTTCAGAGAAGGACAGTCCTTCCAAAGGTGGAATTCAGCCAGACCAGGGTCTGCAGACTTCACAAAAATCACCAGGTAGCTTTGGAAGTCCTTCACCATTGGGTCTGCTGTGCCGTGTCTTCCCGCACACGTGAAAAGCGAGGTACTGCAAGAGGCCTTGGTCAAGTGTCAGAACGACATCCTGCTGGCCATGGACTCGCTTCTCGATCACAACAATCCCTGTCCGCCTGCCCCGGCCGCCTCCCCCTTCCCTCCTTCTCTGCTGGCTTCCGCCTCGGCCCCTGGTGTCCGGACAAGTGACGACGTCTCCGTCTCCACCGGAGTCTGTGGCCATCTTCTCTCCTGCCCCCTATCTCAGTCATCCGGCCAGGGATCTCACCGAAGCCGCTTTCAAATCAGCTTTCTCCCCCATTCTCCCTTCTCCCCCCGCCGCTCACTTGGGCTCCGTCAGTTATCTGTACGCTGCGGGGGCTGCTTCCGCCTCCGGTCGTCACGTGACGTTGCTGCCATACTCTCCTCTCCTGCCCGACCTGACCACTCGGAGCTACAGTTACAGTTAAGGACAAGCGACCAGCCAATGCTCATGGTGGCTGACGACTCAAGTTGGTTGAATTCAGATGGTCATTTTTTTCGCAGGTACTAGTAAAATCAGGACCCACGGGGAGGCTGAAGACCATAGGTGCAGTGAAGTGACATCAGAGAAATTGTTACAGGCGTAGGTACAACAACGAACATGTTGCAGGCATAGGTACAATCACGAACATGTTGCAGGCATAGGCACAATCACGAACATGTTGCAGGTGTAGGCGCAATCACGAACATGTTGCAGGCATAGGCACAATCACGAACTGTTGTGCAGGCATAGGTACAATCACGAATATGTTGCAGGCATAGGTACAATCACGAACATGTTGCAGGCATAGGTACAATCACGAACATGTTGCAGGCATAGGTACAATCACGAACATGATGGCTGACACTGAAGCCGGATTTTTGAAGCCATAAAGTAAATAAAGTCAGTCACGGTAAAGTTGCAATTTATTTAGGTCACCTGGTATCTGAAACTTTCCAAGCTTTTACAAGTCAGAACTTTACTCCAGGTAGTATTCTTCTTCTTGCAGATACAGTTACGGTTCAGTTACAGAGAATTGTAAGGCAATCTGGCTGAAGTCACAACTTGCACAGCTGTGGAGATTTATTGTTTGCTCCAGTTACACTGTTCAGTGACTTGTGTGTCTGTCAGAGATCCGGTAAAGCGATCAACTGGCTGAAGACAAATGAACATAGGTGTCACTGTAGGTAATTTTGTCTTTTCGAAGAAACGCATTGAAATTTTTCATTTTTCATGTTTATGTATTTGGGCTTCTCTCTTGATATCATGGTATTTCTCCTCTTACTGTGCTGGACATTCTCCTATGATTTTACAGGACACTTTTTTTTTACACAAAGATTCTGATTAAGGCACACGTGAGGTGTGAAGTCTTTGATATGCACAAGTTGACAAAGAACCATGCTGTTGTTCACCACGTGTATGGAGATGGCGATTTGGATGACCCGAGCAACGACTCGGAGTTTCAGCCTTAAATCTGAAGTATTTCAGCTGCAATATTCAGGTCGCTCTGAACTCTGAAGTTGGTTTATATAAGCAACAATCTGAAGATTCGATTTCAGACCTGTTTGAGTTATTTGACGAACGGAATGAGATTGATCGATCTCAGACCTGTTTGAGTTATTTGACGAACGGAATGAGATTGACGTTGACATCTGACATTTCTGAGATCAGCACTTGAAGACTTTTACTCATCAGTGAAGAAAAAGCAAGAGTCATGATAATGTCCGTTGATTTGCCCCCTGCCCCTCCTCCTGCTCCTCCCTCCCTCTCATTCCCCCTTGGCTTCTTTTTCCGTTATTCCGTTATTGGCTTGCTTCTGTCATCTGCTCCATTCTCTGCATTCTCTGTTTTGGAAAATGCTCTGTCTTTACCTTTACGCTCTGTGTCTTTACCTTTACGCCTTGTGTCTTTACCTTTACGATCTGTCTCTTTACCTTGACTCTCTGTCTCTTTACCTTTACGCTCTGTCTATTTACCTTTACGCTCTGTCTCTTTACCTTTACGCTCGTCCTTAGAGTTTTTGGTGGGTGTTTGTGTGATGACCAAGTTACGGGGGAATGGGGTGCCGCTGACTCTTTTCAAGACGTCCAAATAAAGAAATTGTATTGGTCTGTGGCAGGTCTTTGGCCGTAACTGTTTGAAGCAGTAGTTTTTACTTACCTTCGTTTTGGTTACTTGAATCTTAAAAGGCCGAAATAAGCGTTCATGTTTCAGTTCCCCCATGCCCCTCATCTTCCCGCCGTACCACCCCCTTTATCTTCAATCCCCTCCTTGCTCTGCCTCCCCTCCGACTTTCTTACTCTATCTCTCTCTCTCTCTCTCTCTCTCTCTCTCTCTCTCTCTCTCTCTCTCTCTCTCTGTCTGTCCGTCTGTCTGTCCTGTCTGTCCCCCCCCCCCCCCCCCCCCCCCCCCCCCCCCCCCCCCCCCCCCCCCCTCTCTCTCTCATCGCTATTAATTTGTTCATGTCTAGATTTTAAAAAAGCGTTTTGACGTTCATTTAGGACATTAAACTACCACTTCCTCATGCCTCTTTCCTCCTGCCTGCACCCGCCCCTTACCCTCCATCCGCCCTCTCGTGTCCTCCCTCCAGCCCTTTTGCTCCCCACCATCACTTCCCTTTACAACTTTTTTCCTTTCCTCCCCTCTTACTCTGCGTGTGCTCACGTACATGGGCATGTGTGTGTTTGTCTGTGAGTAGGTGGGGAAGGGTTGCTATGCATGATAGGTCTACTATGCGGTTGCTTTGTATGATAGGTCTACTATGCGGTTGCTATGCATGATAGGTCTACTTTGCGGTTGCTATGTATGACAGGTCTACTATGCGGTTGCTATGCGTGATAGGTCTCCATATGATAAAAAACTGGCTTAAATATACAACGGAACAGTTTGCATTCAGATTGTGTTTATTTTTGTTTACACAAATGATTTTGCGGTGTTAAAATGATTCTAAGAATGCATCTGATATTTCATTTGTTGGGGAAAAGTCTTACTGACTTGCTTGCCTGTGTGTTTTCATTAACGTGTGTTGTATCTCTTTGCACTGTTTTTTTTTCTATGGCGACTTATTAAATTTAATGTCCTGTGTTTCTTTGCACTGTTTTTTCTTTGGTGACTTATTAGATGTGATGTCCTGTGTTTCTTTGCATTAAATTTAATGTCCTGTGTTTCTTTGCACTGTTTTTCTCTTTGGCGACTTATTAAATTTCATGTCCTGAGTTTCTTTGCACTGTTTTTTCTTTGGCAACTCATATCAAATGTCCACACATAATTATGGTTGGTTTGAAAATATTTCCCTGTGATTTAAATTATGTATGGATGAAGAAATGCGTACATGTCTATACACGTGAGTGTGTGTGTGTGTGTGTGTGTGTGTGTGTGTGTGTGTAGTACTAGCTGTCTCTCTCCCTCTCCCCCCTCTTTCCCTGCCCCCGCGCGTGCGCGTGTGCGTGCATGTGTGTATCTCTTATGATTAATAGGGAGACTTCATTACACTTCGGATAGAGGGGGGGTAGGGATCAAATAAAATGAATTGCCTTGCTCATACATTTAGCAAATTTGATTTTTGACATGCTCCATTTTGCTTTGACAAATCTGTTTGTGTTGGCTTTTTGTTTTTTTTCCCTTTTTTTCTAAACTCCTGAACGTCATTGCTGACTATTTGTAACAGACGTTCTGCGCTAATGTGGCCTTCACTGCTGGGTTGACCTACGAAAGGAGGTGAACGGTTCGTTGGACATAACATGGGGAAAAAAAAACTTGGAAGAAGAACGCTATGCAAGCAACTTGTTGCCATTGTGAAAGATCGATGCCTATTACTAGTGAGTGATTAAACGATTTCATTGTTTACCTCTTTAAGATCTTTTTCTTGTCTGAATTAAAGAATTGTTACACCCCTTTTTGTGTTTTCATTGAGTGTGCTTAGTTTTCGAATTAATTAAAAGAAGCCTCATCTTGAACATGATGTAATCCATTCATTCCTTTTGCCAAGCACGCTTTTATCATTGTTTATGTGTGTTAGGTAGTCGATGTTTTGTGTATGACTACAACAGCAAAGCACAAACAGCAATAGAAAGGATTCTGATTCTACGGATCTGAATTTATGCAGGTGTCTCTGCCATTGTCTTTGTCTGTCTGTCTGTCTGTCTGTCTGTCTGTCTGTCTCTCTCCCTCTCTCTCTCTCTCTCTCTCTCTCTCTCTCTCTCTCTCTCTCTCTCTCTCTCTCGTGCGCGCGCGCGCGCGCGTGTCATTATGTGGTGTGTGTGTGTGTGTGTGTGTGTGTGTGTGTGTGTGTGTGTGTGTGTGTGTAGTTCTCTGCCTCTGTCTGTCTGTCTGTCTGTCTCTCTCTCTCTCTCTCTCTCTCTCTCTCTCTCTCTCTCTCTCTCTCTCTCTCTTTCTTTCTCGCGCGCGCGCGCGCGTATGTGTGTGTGTGTGGTGTGTTATCTCAGTCTAACGTCTCTCTCTCTGTCTCTCTCTCTCTCTGTCTCTCTCTCTCTCTCTCTCTCTCCTCTCTCTCTCTCTCTGTGTTTCTGAGTGTGTGTGTGTGTGTGTGTGTGTGTGTGTGTGTGTGTGTGTGTGTGTGTGTGTGCGCGCGCGCACGCGCGCGCGCGCGAGCATGCGCCTGTATGTGCGTGTGTGTGTGCGTGCGTGCGGGCGTGTGTGTGCGCGCGCGTGCATGTGTGATTTATTTCGCTATTTCATTAGCTTTTACCTAGCTATGAAGTCTTTTTGTTTTTGTCTTCCTTTCTTCTTTCTCTTCTTTCTTCCTCCTTCCTTTCTCTGTCCTCCTTCCTTTCTTTCTTTTGTCTGTCTGCCTGTCTGTCTTTCTTTCTCTCATTCTCTTTTTCTGTGTTGTAACAAATAGAATGAATGTGTCAGTACACTAAACATTAGCTCATTAACAAACCGAGACGTTCTGTATCAAACACTAAAAGACTAAAGTTCACATGAGACTGTCCATCGGTAATACAACAAAGAGATTTGTATGTAGAATGAGAGTTGATAAAGCAAAAAAAAAAAAGTGGGAAAAAACTGGGAGGATGGATGACCCACACAAAAAAAGAAAAGAACGATGAAAAGATGTGGGTGAAATTCAGACTGCTTCAGCGCCTAGCTCGTGGAGTGGGCAACCCCTGTAGAGGTCGCCATAACTCCCATCCAGCGGCAGCCCCTACGTACTTGGCCGTAACAACGACTCTGATTCGAGCTCACGACAGCATAGAAGATGAGAGAATATTAACACTGAGTCACCACGAGAGCAAGACACAGCTGTCAGATTTGAAATGTTGTGTGACTGAACTCATAAAGACCACAGATACACAGAAAAGAAAAGACAGAGAGAGGATGTGGAGACTCAAGTTGAAGACCAACTACCCTTTTGGTCTCAATGTGTGGGATCAGTTGGTTCAGCGAAGGGCAAAGTTCCCAGGGCAGATTGTTCACGTGAAACAACTAATCCCACACATTGAGACTTCACCCAGGCATCACTATTTATCATACAATAATGAGTAATGAGGGGGGTGGGGGGGATTAATGACGTAAAAAAAACACACATTACGTCAACTAGTTTTGACGCCGACTTCCATGGTCAGATGAGGAAGGTTTGCTAAAACCGAAAGCGCTTCTATAAAATGCTTTGGGTGTTTGTTGTTTTTTATTTGAATTAAGAATAAAAAGACTTTGTACGGATTAGTGTGGATGAGGCTGGTGAAGATGACGCTTTGAAGTTTCATTTTGCTCTGAGACGCTATGGTCGGGCTGCAGTCTATGCAGCGTCAACCAGGTCCGACAGACACAGACACCTGCAGTGTTGGTCAGGACATTTTAGCAACACTGTCAGCATCGCACCCATTGAGTGAATGAAGGTCGGCCATGTGATTTCAGACATTCTATTTCAATCTGTGCCGACCTTGACTGTGGACAGCAGTCAGCCAAGGCCGAGAACTCCCACAAAATCATCGTCTCTGTGCTAGTACAGCTAGTGCGAGGCGCTCTACTAGGTCTACGACTATCTGTATGCGTATGTCGAAATGGAGCCTGATCCAGTCATTTGTCGCGTGTCCTAACACAGGAATGATTCAAAGAAAGAAACCATTAGCTGTATCTGCTGAAAATTTAAAGCATGTTCTTTTCGATTTTTAAAAGTTTATACCCCATGTCACACACCGACACAGGTACGCACACACCCACAAAAACCATACAGACAGTATTCTCCCTTGTCGCTCTGTCCCTTGCGGCCAGTGGAGTGGGAAAACCGCCTTTCCGATACAAAAAAGGGCTGGATGTATCCAATTTCAGTTGGCCACGTGGTTAACAGCAACCAACCATCGGACAAGTTTTAGCCGTTAATCTTCTCTACGCGTCAAACCGTGTGGAGTGACCGCGTGTTTAGTGCTCTTACATTTGTTCAGCCGGTAACATGGAAATCCCCGCCAATTAGCTGGAGATACTGTTCTGATCGCTCCATTGTTCTAATATCCTCTGCTTTGTTCCAAGGCCTCAGAAGGCTGTAAGATGATACAGCTTTTCTACTCCTCATCGGGCTCAGTGCCACGCCAACCCAGAGATTCTGATCAGTATGACTGCTGCAATAAGTTTTGCCGATTTAATACCAAAAGTCACGCAGATGCAATTACAATTTCAGGACCAAGGCTTCAACGAATCGTTATTTAGAAAAACTGTATACGGCAGGATGTAAGCGCCTCTTTTAACATATATTGTCACACTCAGAACAGAAGCTCACCAACGGTACCGTTTGTTTATGTCTGATCCTCCCGTTGTTTCAATGTTGCATTTTGTTTCTGGTGTTAACTTAATCCCAGATAATCCATTCTCATTGGCTTGTCTGGATCCAACTCATCAACCTGTGGGCTGAGTGCTGATTGTCAGACTGGGGTACAGCTTGCATGGACTGAGCTATGAACAAGCGAACACAGTCTTGTTTTCTTTCTTTCTTTCTTTCTTCTTTCTTCCCTTTTCTTTATTTTTGCTGTCTCATCCTCCATATGCCCCAGTGACACTACTCCTCTGTGGCTCATTCCAGCTCCCTGCTGCACAGCTACATCCAAGTTTGTGCCATCGCAGCCCTAGCGCCAGAAGCCCACCTGGAGCAAGCAGTATGGCCTTGAGGCAACCCATCAGAGGACGCCTTGTTCTCTGACCTGCTACCACGTAGAATCCTAATAACTTCATCGCCGAGCAGCTGTGCGTGGTCGATTTCAAATGGAGCGACTGATGGCGGAGAACGAAGCAAAGTTTAGAAAGGGTGGGGGTTAGTTTCCGCCGAGGACATTGACGAACAAAGTACACAAGACACGATGCATTTCGACCTCTTGGGTCTTCTTCAAGTGAAAACAAAATACGTAACATTTAACATTTAGGACAGTACAAACAAAGAACGAAGAGCGACTTATCTGATGTCCATGTGGTATGCTGTGAAGAATGGCTGACCGAAGGAAATGACAGAGGGTGGGAGAGGAAAGAGGGCGGGGGGGGGGGGGGTGTTGTTTGCGTGAAGGGAGGGGGATTAGTGAGGCGATGGTGTTGTGTGGTCAGTCAGGTGGGGCGGTGCGGCACATGTGACGGTTGTGGTTGAGGTGGATTGATAATGATGTTAAGGGGGGAATGTATCCTGCCGTCAACCAGGCCCGAGAGATACAGACGCCCACAGAGTTGGTGAGGAAATTAGTGCGACACTCTCAGAGACAGAGTCATGAGGTGGATGAAAGAGCAGACAATCCTATGAATAAATGTATTTGCTGGGAATCAAACCAGCGGCCTCCCACGAAATCGTAACATCACACGCAAAGCATTAATTCTCTCTCTCTCTCTCTCTCTCTCTCTCTCTCTCTCTCTCTCTCTCTCTCTCTCTGTGTGCACATTTTTTAAAGCATATCATCACAGGTGTCCGTGCACATTTTTGTGCATATGGTCACAGGTATGTGTGCTTGTATGAGAGTGTGAGTGCACTCACTCGTGTGTCAAGTCAAGTAAACTTTATTATCTCAATTTGAGAAATTAATTTGTGGTCACACACATTCACAGCAAATAAACAATAATTTAGCCACATTACCCATTTTCTCACATATGACATACATTCATATAGAGGAATTTGGATTTCAATTAAACATCTTCTCGGTTCATGAAATCAATGGACAGGGGAATAAAACTTTGTTTAAATCTGACACTTCTGCATTTAAGCCGATCGATATCTTCGTCCTGACTGAAGAAGGTCATACTGATTTGCAAGAACGTGGGTCTGGTCACACGTAATCTTCTTCGCTTTACAAACAACACGGCACCTGTATAGCTCACTCAGACTTTTTTGTCTCTCACCAACGATTTTTCCTCCCACGTTCACCACTTTTTCTCAAGCACATTTCTGCTCTTCACAGTCACCCACCATACCAACACATAAATGAGAAAGTTAGAACAGATTCCAAGAAGCATGAATAAAATGTCCGAAGAATGTCAGTATTCACATGAATGATGATCGCAGCTTGCGAAGACAATATAATCTGGTTTGACATTTTTTGTGGGCATACTCAACATGGGATTTAAAATTCAGCTTATTATCTATAAAAGTTCCTAAATATTTGTATGATTCAACACGTTCTACTTCAGCACCTTTGATAAAAAGTGGTGGTACAGCTTTTGGATTCTTTCTAAAATCAATCAACATTTCTTTCGTTTTGTTACATTCAGATCAGATAGTTATGATCGCACCAGTCAACAAATCTTTGAACCTCCTTGAAGTAAACAGAATCAGAGTTGGAAAGATCCACAAGTGCTGAGTCATCTGAATATTTAATGTACAAAGTTGAATCACTTCCTGAACAATCATTTGTGTACAGAGTAAAAAGCACTGGTGATAAAACAGTACCCTGGGGTGCGCCAGTTGAAATGACTCTGGAAGACGAAACAACACTTTGATATCGAACAGACTGTGTCCTCTGTGTAAGAAAATCAATTATCCAAAGAATGAGCTTGTTACCCACATTTATGTTAATGAGTTTCTTTGCCATCAGATGTGGTTGTATGGTGTTGAATGCTGATGAGAAATCAATAAAGAGAATGCGTACAAAGGAGGCAGGTTTTTCGAGGTGTGAAAAAGCATGATGGAGAAGAAGTGTGAGTGTGGCATCATCTGTTGATCTGTTCTGTTGGTATGCGAACTGAAACGGGTCTTGGTACTGTGTAGTATCTTTTAAAAACATAACCGAGGACAATTCTTTCAAGACATTTCATTGCAACAGATGTGAGGGCAACTGGTCGGTAATCATTTAAACAGCTTGGGTTGCGTTTTTTTCTCAAATGCAACCTATTACCCTACCTCATCCCTATCTTCAGGTGATCAAAAATTGTACATATGTCTTAACGTACGAGAAAACTTTCAAGGAGTATACACTCACACAAACATCACTGAAAACAGTATTTTGATTTGTAACGGCGTGACAAACGTAAGTCAGTTCTTGTTTAATTCATACAAAGAACGTAAGTCAATTCTTGCATACTTCATACAACGAACGTAAGTCAATTCTTGCGTACTTCATACAACGAACGTAAGTCAATTCTTGCATACTTCATACAAAGAACGTAAGTCAATTCTTGCATACTTCATACAAAGAACGTAAGTCAATTCTTGCATACTTCATACAAAGAAAGCAAGAACAGCTGAGCTGAGGGCTCGTGCGTACATTTTGTACCTTGTAAATGTACTCACTGTAAAGTATACACGCACTTTCTGGGCGTTTTGATCCACCTGTCTGGTAAAAGGTCATCGTTCACGACAGAGGTGTTACAAGATGCTGTGGCCTTTATCATGGAGTTTAAGGCATACCTGCAAAGTCAGAATGCTAACTTTTTTCAGCTCACACACACACACACACACACACACACACACACACACACACACACACACACAGAGAGAGAGAGAGAGAGAGAGAGAGAGAGAGAGAGAGAGAGAGAGAGAGAGAGTATACGATATCTAAATGAATAAATTGTAAATGAACATTCCAACTATGAATTAAACAAGAAATATACGTACACTAGGTTAGCATGTCACACATGCACACCCCACACCCACACCCACACCCGGAGAGAGAGAGAGAGAGAGAGAGAGAGAGAGAGAGAGAGAGAATTACCCCTTAAACCATATAAGCGTGTAAACCCCTTCCATGGAACACTTAAAAGTAACCCCCCCCCCCAAAAAAAAAAAAAAAAAAAAAAAAAAAAAAAAAGTTCAAAGAGAAAAAAAAAGACCACCACAACGACCGCGATGGCCGGTGACACTAGTGTCATTGAGCGTGCAGGATGAACGCAACGCACACATCCTTCTTCGGCCTTTCAATCATTGACCGTGCAGGATAAACGCAACGCACACATCCTTCTTCGGCCTTTCAATCATTGAGCGCGCAGGATAAACGCAACGCACACATCCTTCTTCGGCCTTTCAATCGAACAATCGACTGTTTATGTCCGCCTGTCGCTGTGTCTCTGTGGCATCCTTTCTTTGTTTCAGCCCCCATCCCCCATTCCATCTCTCTCTCTCTCTCTCTCTCTCTCTCTCTCTCTCTCTCTCTCTCTCTCTCCTCAACTTTCTTTAGTCTCCCTGTCTATGTCTGTCTGTCTGTCTGTCTCTGTCTGTCTGTCTCTGTCTGTCTGTCTGTCTGTCTGTCTGTCTCTCTCTCTCTCTCTCTCTCTCTCTCTCTCTCTCTCTCTCTCTTCGTGTCTGTTTTTTTGTACCCCTTCTTCCACTTTCCTCCCCCCTCTCTCTTTTTCTGTCCGTATATGTCTTTTTCTGTCCCCAACTTTCTTTAGCCTCCCAGTCTCTGTCTGTCTGTCTATTCGTTCTATATTTTTCTGTCCTCAGCTTTCTTTTGTCTCCCTGTCTCTCTCTGTCGGTTTGTCTGTATGTCTGTGTGCCCGTCTGTCTGTCTGTCTGTCTGTCTGTCTGTCTGTCTCTCTCTCTCTCTCTCTCTCTCTCCCTCTCTCTCTCTCTCTCCCCTTATCTCTCTATACTAAGGAATAGGGGCACATCTATGCTTTGTAGGAGGTAGTGTTTACGATGATATGGGGATGAAAACGCCTGACCTGTGGGCATTAATCTTGCGGGGAGGAAATCAACATGGACAAATTCTCCACCGCTTCCGCAGGTCTGGGCTGAAGCCCATGAATAAGTTACGTTGGAAGTTGATAGAAGAAGAAAGTGTCAGCTGCCGTATTTAGTCTGCACGCTTGATGTGATCTGAAATTTACCGGAAGGTTTTGAACTAATGGAGGGAGTTAAGCGTCAGTTTAGTGTACGAATCTCTCTCTCTCTCTCTCTCTCGTCTTTGTCTCCTTTTTATTGTCCTTGTATCATGACGACGACGACTTGGCAACGTATGCTAGAAATAAAATAGCGAGAGAGTCCTAAAGGGAAAGTATCACCATGAAATTTATATGGAAACAGTGGACCCTTTCAGGTACCTGAAAGTATCATTTCTTCTGACGGATCTCTGGACAAGGTGATTGAGGCACGAGTAAGCAAGCATGGCCTGTCAAGCTCCTGGTCGCCTCCACTCGTGTGTTGAACCACAGGAACATTAAGCCGTCAATCAGAATCAAGGTGTAACACAGTCAGTTCATCCTCAGGAGGCATTCGCGCTTACAAACCTCCTGTATGAGTCCTGTACTCAGTACTGGAAACAGGTCAAACAGCTTGAGAGGTTCCACGTGAAATCTGTACTCTTCATCTGAGCATCACATGGCCTACATGACAAAATGGCCTGTCTGGAGATTTGGGAGCAGAGTCAAGCTCGTCAGCCGTGATGTCATGACCTGCAGGCAGAATGGGCCATGTGATCCACATGGACAGCCCTAGCATGCCACAACTGGCCCTGTACGGCATCCTCGTCTAGGAGAACAAGATAACATGACGCCTAAAGAAGCGACACTAAATGACTTTTAAAATAGTCCGAAGTATTGCAGCGTTCCCGAGAGAACTTGAATTAGGCCTATATGCTGGGAAGAGAAGCAGTTGGTGTGCTTTAGAGAAGGCTACCATCTTCTTAATGATTTTGCAGACAGGCAAACGATAGATTATGACCCGCTTGGCAGAATAATCATTTGTCTGCACCATATTGAAAATGTAGCCACAGAAAACAAGAGCACTCGATAAGCAGATCTGGATACTATGCAACCGTAAACATCCTGTTGAAGAGGCAACCTCTGGGAAATGTGAAATATCACAAGTATTTTAGATCTGTTCTGAGGAAGAACAGCCCCAACACTTTGTTATATTTTCCTACTAAATAAGTTGCGAAAACACCCACTGCACTTGTACACCGTCAACACATGTCATACATGTCAAATTGTTTGGGGCACAACAAACTCACGGGGTCGCACAGCAGCTTCCGGTAATTCTTTCGGCAATGAGAGGACGTTATCATTTCTGGTGCATGAGGGAAATAATGCCCGAACATATCAGAAAAGTTTTCCTCTCGCACCTCTGACTCCTAAAAACAGTTTTTTTATCTTGTTCGTGTCAGAGGAGAAACGGATTTTAAAGGGAAAAAGAATCTAAATTAGAAATTAGATTGTTTAAACTTCGCCTTTGATTATTTTCTCGTTGTAATTTACAAACTTGTGTGCACTATTTTGCCAGGCTACACGATGTGTCGAGTTCTGTTAGTTTCCCTGTGAATGGTAGTTGGAGTTCATCTGCTGAAATGGCTCAACCAGTTCCTTTCAATGCCGACAAAGTTTGCAGGATTTGGCATTTCACTTAGCCCGCCACATAGAGAGAGAGATGAAACAGAATGTTTTAAACAGCTCTTTCTATAAATTCAGTTTCTTTCAATGTCTTTAAGTAAGATGTCTTAAAGGGCGATAGGCACAGAACAGAGATTCTTTTTCATAGATGAAAGGGGAAAGGCTAAAGTCTTTTGCTTCAATTTCCCATGTTCGCCTTTATAGGAATCCAGTTCGCTCTCGCCAGTCACTTACCACTTACGGGAACCACAGTCACGGCGCGCTACAAGAGAATTGTTCAGGTGGATGGACTGCCCTCTCTGGTAGTCACGCAGGCATGCGGTCTGCTGTTCAGGAAGGGCGGCCCACAGCCTGAGCGCGACTGACCGTGTGTGTGCTTCAAAAAGTGCGACACATTCAGCGGCAAAATGTGGCGAACAGACGGCTAACCTGTGAACAGGAGGTAGACGGAGAACCAGTCAGATCGACAGGAAGCAATGGATGACTTCAAAGTGCGCCATGGAACTCGTAAACTGTGGAAAGGCAAAGATACGTATCCCCACACCTGCTGACTTTTTTGTTTGCTGTTTGTTTTTGCTTTGTACTGCGCACCACTCCATTTCTCCCTGCCCCCTTTCTTTGTCCAGTGCGCCCATAATAACAGCGCGTCCTGTTATGGGGTCGATAACTCAGATTTCACACTCTATAGCAGATAGCGGCATGTTTTTTTTTTTTTTGTTTTGTTTTTTTGTTTTCGTTTTTTTTTTTTTAGGAAGCAGCTGGTGTGATACAGAGTGGCAAGCAAATATTAAACAAACACACATCGATGGATTGCCCTCACCCCCTCAGCCATCATCCATCTTCTTAATTCTACTCTTCACCTCTCTCACCTTCATGTCACCTTCCCCTCCTATCTTCTCTCTCCCGTATCCCTGCTACCCCCCCCCACCCCCCCCCCCCCCCCCCCCGCCCCCCCCCCCCCCCCCCCCCCCCCCCCCCCCCCCCCCCCCCCCCCCCCCCCCCCCTCGCGCCCCCTTTCCACGTGGCTGTTCTTATCTAGGTGACTGCTGTCCGCACTTTGATGTTAATCAATTACCTGCTGCAGCAGCAGGCGTGCCAATCCTCGTTGTCCTTTTACAGCCTTCACCGTTCAAAGTTTATGTTCCAAAGAGATCCTGGTGATAATGTTGCGGTAAAATGAGTGGGTGCGCGCGCGCACGAGCCGTTTGAGACCAGATTTTCAATTATCAAAAAAAAATGAAAACCAAAAAAAAAAAATCTTGATAACGCACACCTCGCTCGTGTGTGTGTGTGGTGTGTGTGTGTGTGTGTGTGTGTGTGTGTGTGTGTGTGTGTGTGTGTGTGTGTGTGTGTGTGTGTGTGTGTGTGTGTGTGTGTGTGTTCGTGATTCATGATCAGTCAATGAGGTGGTTACATGGTCAGGTAGGTAAGAGGTTAAGTAGGCAGGCAGATGGCCGGGCAGGAAAACATGTAAGCAGATAAAAATGTCGATAGGCAGTTGTAGAGCTAAACGGGTTAGGTAGGCAAAAATATAGTTGGACAGTTATGCAGTCAGGTAGAAAAAAAAGTAACTAGATGAGCAGATACCTAGAAGAAAAGATGGGTTAACAATATGGTAGATAAGCAGATAGAAGGGTAAGAGGTAAAACAGGTAGGTTAATAGCTATGCAGGGTAAGGTACAAGTCCGTGGGTATGTTAAAAAAAAAAGTAGGGAGATAAGCAAGCAAGTTAGATAGATTGATAGCAAGGTAAATAAGTAGGCAGAGCCAGGAAGGTAAAGTATGTATGCAGGAAATAGGGAACAGTAAGGTAAGGTGATAGAAAGACTGTAAACAGATAGGTAGCTTGCAACTACCTTTCGCACTCAAAAAAAAAAGCCAGGTAGGAAAACATGTAAACAGTCGGGGAAAAACACACTGAAGAACAAGAGAGAGGAACATTCAAATACAGATCGATTCGTCGATATATGTGTAGGTGTGTTTTACACACACACACACACACACACACACACACACACACATATATATATATATATATATATATATATATATATATATATATATATATATATATATAACAAAGCTTGCTCTTATGTCTCAGATTATAGAAATAGGGGGGTGACAAGCCTTCATATCTGCAGTGGTAGATGATTCTGCCTAACTTACAGTATGTGCTTGAGTGGGTGAATGGGGAATAAATAAATGCTTCTCAAATGTTTCTCCTCAGTGACCGCGGAAAGTGGTAATTTGACTCCTCTGCCTTTTCGGTTTTAAGAAGAATGCTATACCAGAAAAAGGCTGGTGTGCAATACCATAGTATGTTTGTTGAGTTTTCAAAAAAACTAACTAAAGGTGCCACCTAAGAAGCAAAAGAAAATCATGAAAGAGCAAAACAAGCTACATTTTCTTGTGAAAAGTAGAAAATATAAAAAGATAACCTCTTAAGACACAAGTGCTGAGGGCCAGTTCTTGGAATGAATCCGCAGGGACTAAATTACAATGAAACAATAAATTCCAAGGATAAGTACTGAGCACCATTCCAGCAACTTACAGAGCAGCTAGGTGTTGCAATGACTGCAAGAAATATTGAATTATAAACAAAGCTTGCTCTTATGTCTCAGATTATAGAAATAGGGGGGTGTAAGCCTTCATATCTGCAGTGGTAGATGATTCTTCTGCCTAACTGACAGTATGTGCTTGAGTGGGTGAATGGGGAATAAATAAATGCTTCTCAAAATGAACCTTCAGCAAGCTTATAGTCTCCAAAGCGGGGAGACCATCTCCAATGGGGAGAAAGCTCACTAACATATAACTCCTGGTCAGATACCGGTATTTCGAAACCTGATTGTTTCTCCTCAGTGACCGCGGAAAGTGGTAATTTGACTCCTCTGCCTTTTCGGTTTTAAGAAGAATGCTATACCAGAAAAAGGCTGGTGTGCAATACCATAGTATGTTTGTTGAGTTTTCAAAAAAAAACTAACTAACTAAAGGTGCCACCTTAGAAGCAAAAGAAAATCATGAAAAAGAGCAAAACAAGCTACATTTTCTTGTGAAAAGTAGAAAATATAAAAAGATAACCTCTTAAGACACAAGTGCTGAGGGCCAGTTCTTGGAATGAATCCGCAAGGGACTAAATTACAATGAAACAATAAATTCAAAGGATAAGTACCGAGCACCATTCCAGCAACTTACAGAGCAGCTAGGTGTTGCAATGACTGCAAGAAATATTGAATTATAAACAAAGCTTGCTCTTATGTCTCAGATTATAGAAATAGGGGGGTGATAAGCCTTCATATCTGCAGTGGTAGATGATTCTGCCTAACTGACAGTATGTGCTTGAGTGGGTGAATGGGGAATAAATAAATGCTTCTCAAAATGAACCTTCAGCAAGCTTATAGTCTCCAAGCGGAGACCATCTCCAATGGGGAGAAAGCTCACTAACATATAACTCCTGGTCAGATACCGGTATTTCGAAACCTGATTGTTTCTCCTCAGTGACCGCGGAAAGTGGTAATTTGACTCCTCTGCCTTTTTCGGTTTTAAGAAGAATGCTATACCAGAAAAAGGCTGGTGTGCAATACCATAGTATGTTTGTTGATTTTTCAAAAAAACTAACTAAAGGTGCCACCTAGAAGCAAAAGAAAATCATGAAAGCAAAACAAGCTACATTTTCTTGTGAAAAGTAGAAAATATAAAAAGATAACCTCTTAAGACACAAGTGCTGAGGGCCAGTTCTTGGAATGAATCCGCAAGGGACTAAATTACAATGAAACAATAAATTCCAAGGATAAGTACTGAGCACCATTCCAGCAACTTACAGAGCAGCTAGGTGTTGCAATGACTGCAAGAATATTGAATTATAAACAAAGCTTGCTCTTATGTCTCAGATTATAGAAATAGGGGGGTGACAAGCCTTCATATCTGCAGTGGTAGATGATTCTGCCTAACTGACAGTATGTGCTTGAGTGGGTGAATGGGGAATAAATAAATAAATAAATGCTCAGTATTTATCCTTGGAATTTATTGTTTCATTGTAATTTAGTCCCTTGCGGATTCATTCCAAGAACTGGCCCTCAGCACTGTGTGTTAAGAAGTTATCTTTTTATATATTTTCTACTTTTCACAAGAAAATGTATGCTTCTTAGGTGGCACCTTTAGTAGTTTTTTTTTTTGAAAACTCAACAACATACTATGGTATTGCACACCAGCCTTTTTCTGGTATAGCATTCTTCTTAAAACCGAAAAGGCAGAGGAGTCAAATTACCACTTTCCGCGGTCACTGAGGAGAAACAATCAGGTTTCGAAATACCGGTATCTGACCAGGAGTTATATGTTAGTGAGCTTTCTCCCCATTGGAGATGGTCTCCCGCTTTGGAGACTATAAGCTTGCTGAAGGTTCATTTTTGAGAAGCATTTATTTATTCCCATTCACCCACTCAAGCACATACTGTCAGTTAGGCAGAATCATCTACCACTGCAGATATGAAGGCTTGTCACCCCCCCTATTTCTATAATCTGAGACATAAGAGCAAGCTTTGTTTATAATTCAATATTTCTTGCAGTCATTGCAACACCTAGCTGCTCTGTAAGTTGCTGGAATGGTGCTCGGTACTTATCCTTGGAATTTATTGTTTCATTGTAATTTAGTCCCTTGCGGATTCATTCCAAGAACTGGCCCTCAGCACTTGTGTCTTAAGAGGTTATCTTTTTATATTTTCTACTTTTCACAAGAAAATGTAGCTTGTTTTGCTCTTTCATGATTTTCTTTTGCTTCTTAGGTGGCACCTTTAGTTTTTTTTTTGAAAACTCAACAAACATACTATGGTATTGCACACCAGCCTTTTTCTGGTATAGCATTCTTCTTAAAACCGAAAAGGCAGAGGAGTCAAATTACCACTTTCCGCGGTCACTGAGGAGAAACAATCAGGTTTCGAAATACCGGTATCTGACCAGGAGTTATATGTTAGTGAGCTTTCTCCCCATTGGAGATGGTCTCCCGCTTTGGAGACTATAAGCTTGCTGAAGGTTCATTTTGAGAAGCATTTATTTATTCCTTCTATAATCTGAGACATAAGAGCAAGCTTTGTTTATAATTCAATATTTCTTGCAGTCATTGCAACACCTAGCTGCTCTGTAAGTTGCTGGAATGGTGCTCAGTACTTATCCTTGGAATTTATTGTTTCATTATATATATATATATATATATATATATATATATATATATATGTGTGTATGTGTGTGTGTTGAACAGTTCAGTAGTGGGAGAAAACAATACAGGCTGACAGTTGTTCCATCATTATGTATAATTAATGACTTGGCAAAGATAACAAAAAAAGGGGGGGGGGGGGGGGGGGTTTAAGAAAATAAGGATGAAAAGTCAGGGAAATGTATTCTTCACAAGCAGCCTGTGGATGCCATCGTATCCCATCTTGAAGACAGAACTATTCATATTGCCTGCTCCTAGGCCTTTTGTCCACTGGGTCGAACTCACCAGGGAGGTACGACTGACAGTGTCTGTGGTTCCTTGGCATCAAACAGAGATATACCACGGTCTATAATTCTATGGTATTCTCACCACCGTGAGCTCAAAAACGGAACCCAACAGCACCCCAAGACAGCCAGTGAAGGGTAGCAGCTAAACATTGTGCAGGACGGCCTTTACGTGGATCTCGTAAGAGATGCAGTCTTGATCCTACCAACTGACCAAGCAATAATATGTTGAACAATTCGGTAGTGGAGAAAACAAGTACTGGCTAACAATTCTTCCATCATAGTGTTAATGACATGGCAAAGATTCGAGAAAAAAAAAACCTACGGGGCCGGGGGTGTTAAAGAAAGTAAAGAAAATAAAGAAAAGTCAGGGAATATATATTATGAATATAAGGTCCTTCACCAGCAGCATGTGGAGACCATTGTAACCCATCTTGAAGACAGAATTATTCATATTGCCTACTCCTTGGCATTTCGTCCGCTGGGTCTCTCTCTCTCTCTCTCTCTCTCTCTCTCTCTATATATATATATATATATATATATATATATATATATATATATATATATATATACATATTAAACCCTTCACTAACCGCTTATGGGAAACCACCGTAATTCATCCTGAAGACAGCTCCATTCATATTGCCTGCTCCAAGTCATTTCGTCTGCTGGATCACACACACACACACACACACACACACACACACAGAGTAATACTCATTATTGAAATTCTTAAATCCAACTCACCGACAAGAACCGTTACTCTTTGATTTAACGAACGATAACTCTATCCCCTTTCAGTCGAGTTCCCTGATCGGCCGCCTCTGTCGCCGCCAAAGACCAAGTCAACCAAGGCCCACCAAGGGTCAAATCGCTCAGACCGTCGCCGGTCCCCGACACACACGAGGAGTCACCATTAAAGCGTACAACGTGTGGGAAGAGAGATGGAGGGCGGGAAGATGGTGGTGAGGAAGTGGAGGTGAGGGGCCGGCGAGGAGGATGAGAGGAAACGGATGCGGAGCTGAAAGGGGCCATCCTGACGAACAAAGAACGGCAATTAGGCGGTTTTATTTTCTCAGCGTGACGCATAGCCGGCTGCCTTGACGTCACGCGCGAGTGAACACAAGCAGATGAATGCAGTGTGTGTGTGTGTGTGTGTGTGTGTGTTCGAAACGTGTGCCTGCCCGTAAAAGATTAAGGCAGCTTTGGGCATGGAAGGGGGGAGTGGAGGCAGAGAGAGGGAGGGGAGCGAAGATGGTGATGATGGTGGTATTGGTGTTGGTGTGGTGTGTGTGTGTGTGTGTGTGTGTGTGTGTGTGTGTGTGTGAGAGAGAGAGAGAGAGAGAGAGAGAGAGAGAGAGAGAGAGAGAGAAGAGAGAGTTTTTATCACACGAAGGTCCTCGGCATCCCCAGGGGTGGCTTACAAAGTTTTGTGTACTTCAAGTTTGCCTGGTCATTTGTGAGCACGCAATGAGCTAGTCTCTGCATATGCAACAGTACTGTCCTGATCAGTTTTTTACAATGAGCTAGTCTCTGCATATGCAAAGTACTGTCCTAATCATAGTTTTTAGTTTTACAATTGAAGCGTTAATGTTGGTCTGAAGATACACCATAGATGTAATGTTGAAATGAGGGTATTCTTTAGTTTTCACAGGAAGTTTTTCTTTTGTGGAAATAGGCTTTGATCAAGTTTGGAAAACGCAGTCGTTTTCTACTTCATTTCAAAACATGCAGATTTTCGTTTGGCTTTCCAGGATTTTAGAGAATTATGCATGAATATACATGAACAAAAGGTTTACTATCAATTAGTTTCATCTATAGTGATTTAAAACCAATCTCCTTTTATAACTACGTTTGCATTTTTATTATCAGCTTCATGTACACCATTGATTAGGCTTTGGTGTGGTTATCATCAACGTAGCCTATGACAGAAAATGAATGTGGTTTCATAATTTCCAGAAATGATGTCTTTTTATAACTATATATCGGCCGAAAAGTAGCGATGTCCAGAGGTGACTGTTCTGATCCATTGTACCAGGATTTCATCTGTTAAGCCCTAGCTGACTCCCGCTCCAGAGGACACCCCAGAGGACACCATCACACTCATCCATACAGAGGACACCATCACACTCATCCATACAGAGGACACCATCACACTCATCTATACAGAGGACACCGTCACACTCATCCATACAGAGGACACCCTCACAATCATCCATACAGAGGACACACACAATCATCCATACAGAGTACACCATCCATACAGAGGACACCATGACAATCATCCATACAGAGGACACCATCACGTTCATCCCACACACATCCACACACACCCCATCCATACCGAGGACACCAGGACACCCCACAGAGGACATCATCATCCATACAGAGGACACCATCAGAGGACACCCATCACGTTCATCCATACAGAGGACACCATACAGAGGACACCATCATCTTCATCCATACAGAGACACACACACAATCATCCATTCAGAGGACACCATCACACCTTCATCCATACAGAGGACACCATCACCTTCATCCATACATAGGACACCATCACACTCATCCATACAGGACACCATCATCCATACAGAGGACACCATCACTATCATCCATACAGAGGAGGACACATCACATCATCCATACAGAGGACACCATCACAATCATCCATACAGAGGACACACAATCATCCATACAGAGGACACCATCACACCTCATCCATACAGAGGACACCATCACCTTCATCCATACAGAGGGACACCATCACCTTCATCCATACAGAGGACATCACCATCACAGAGGACATACAGCGGAACACACCATCATACAGAGGACACCATCACTCATCCATCCACAGAGGACCCACCATCACCATCATCCATACATCATCCATACAGAGGACACCACAATCATCCATACAGAGGACACCATCACAATCATCCATACAGAGGACACCATCACAATCATCCATACAGAGGACACCATCCACAGATCATCCATACAGAGGACACCATCACCTTCATCCATACAGAGGACACCATCACATCATCCATACAGAGGACACCATCACCTTCATCCATACAGAGGACACCATCACAATCATCCATACAGAGGACACCATCACAATCATCCATACAGAGGACACCATCACAATCATCCATACAGACAGAGGACACCATCCATACAGAGGACACCATCACCATCATCCATACAGAGGACACCATCAGAGGACATCATCCATACAGAGGACACCATCACAATCATCCATACAGAGGACACCATCACCTTCATCCATACAGAGGACACACCATCATACAATCATCCATCCACAGAGGACACCATCACCTTCATCCATACAGAGACACCATCACACTTCATCCATACAGAGGACACCATGACAATCATCCATACAGAGGACACCACACCATCACCTCACACTTCATCCATACAGAGGACACCATCACAATCATCCATACAGAGGACACCATCACCCTTCATCCATACAGAGGACACCATCATACAGAGGACACCATCCATACATCCATACAGAGGACACCATCACATCATCCATACAGAGGACACCATCACCTCACAGAGGACACCATCACAATCATCCATACAGAGGACACCATCACAATCATCCATACAGAGGACACCATCACCTTCATCCATACAGAGGACACCATCACAATCATCATCCATACAGAGGACACCATCACCTTCATCCATACAGAGGACACCATCACAATCATCCATACAGAGACACCATCCCATACAGAGGACCCCATCACCTTCATCCATCATCCATACAGAGGGACACCATCACCTTCATCCATCCATACAGAGGACACCATACAGAATCATCCATACAGGAGGACACATTCATCCATACAGAGGACACCCATCACCTTCATCCATACAGAGGACACCATCACAATCATCCATACAGAGGATCACCTTCATCCATACAGAGGACACCATCACAATCATCCATACAGAGGACACCATCACCTTTCATCCATACAGAGGACACCATCACACTTCATCCATACAGAGGACACCATCCTTCATCCATACAGAGGACACCATCACCATCATCCATACAGAGGACACATCACCTTCATCCATACAGAGGACACCATCACCTTCATCCAGAGGACACCATCACCTTCACACCATCACCTTCATCCATACAGAGGACACCATCACCTTCATCCATACAGAGGACACCATTACATACAGAGGACACCATCACCTTCATCCATACAGGACACCATGACAATCATCCATACAGAGGACTTCATCCATACATCACCCATGACAATCATCCATACAGAGGACACCATCACCTTCATCCATACAGAGGGACACCATCCATACAGAGGACATACAGAGGGACCATCACCTTCATCCATACAGAGGACACCATGACAATCATCCATACAGAGGACACCACCACCTTCATCCATACAGAGGACACCATCCATACAGAGGACACCATCACCTTCATCCATACAGAGGACACCATGACAATCATCCATACAGAGGACACCATCACAATCATCCATACAGAGGACACCATGACAATCATCCATACAGAGGACACTATGACAATCACCCATACAATACTGAATCCTGAAACTTACTGACATTCACGACTCACGCTAAATCACCATGGGAGTGGACGAGGACAGAAAATGGAAACTCAGGCCACAATGACAGCAGGGGTGTGAAAGGCCACAGAATGGGACTGTTTGTTAGTAGGATCAAAGGGGATGAAAATGTTGAACACTGTTCTCAAGTAATGCCATTCTGGCCTGAAATAGACCTGTTCCAGGTGGGGAAATCGGATGAAAATACCGCCTGTTATTCCATCACTTAATGGACCTACGTTTTGGGGGTTTTTTTTTTTCAGATTATGGGTCAAGCAAATAAAATCAGAGAGTCAACTATCTGATTAACAGCACACGCCGGGATAACGATCAGAATATTGACTGTCTGCGTTACAGGCACACCGTGTCTCACCTATGTTACGGTGATTTCTCTTTCTGACCGAAATTTCATCCAGACTGATGAGGCAAAAATTGTTCGTAGCATGCCCACCAGCGGCATCTGTCCCCAAAAACCGACGAGTTCATTGTCGTTGAACGGAAGCTCCAACAACGGTTTCCTCCTTTGCAGATTTCCGAACATCGTCTGTTGCATTAAAGGGCTCTGCTTTATGCTTATTTCATAATCAATTCCACTGACACGTAGTCCCTGGGGTTGAAGACACCTGTGCTGCTGGTCAAGAAATTTGACCAACACTCCCTGAGACTCGTCTATGGAGTGGATGAAACTTTGCTGTATGGTTCCAATCTTCCCATCTGGGCCCAAAGGCATCACATCTAAGGCTTATGTAAGATGTATTTTATTTGATCTGTAAAGACATTAAGTGCGTCTGCTCTGCAGAGCTGACAATTGAGCATATACTGGTAAAATGTGCTTCAGTGAAAACTTTCCAACCTCCGGAAATCGTAGAATGTATTTGCCTGTTTCTAATGTTATTTTGGGATCAGTTTAAACCTTTTCAACCTTTCAATATTTAGATTACCTATTTTTTTTTTGTTATGTAGTCTATTTGCACGTTTCTTGTAACTCTCTCTCTCTCTCTCTCTCTCTCTCTCTCTCTCTCTCTCTCTCTCTCTCTCTCTCTCTCTCTTCTCTTTGTCTCTCTTTTTTTTTCCCTTTCCCTTTTTTTTTTGGATAATGTTAAAAATTTTTAAAGTGTTGCTGTTTTTGATGCTACAGTCTAAAATCATCAACACAATGAAAAGACTTCAAAATAAAATAACTGAATAACTAAGACATCTTTGTAAGTGATAATTGAGAAAATCTGTTTGAAAACTTTTTTAGCACCTGTGTCCGGAATTGATTTTGATGAGAAGAAAGCTCCAATATGCTCTCTCTGGCGATCGGGTAGGCTGTGGTGAAACATCGATTATGAATTGAATTGAGCACTCGGCTCTGGGTGGTGGCTGGGCGGGGCAAAAAAGAAATCTGCATTCCAGCGCCTCTGATGTACATGGAACCTAGGACCGCCCAGCCCCCAGCCCTGCAACGTTAATCTCTGCACAACGGAGATCAGCAATGCTGAATTTTGTCTCATTACGGATTGTCCCGAACTAACAGTCACTCTTCACATGATACATTAATACAATCATAGAATCCACAAGGTTTCAATACAATGGGTGCATTACAACAAGAAAAATTCCTCGATTAACACCATGAGTAACTGCATTGACGAAAAGGATTTCCACATTGTACCCTTTTCAAAATACCAAAAATACAATTATTACATATAGAGGAACGAATTCCGTTTACCCTTTTTCTCAAGAAAAGAATGTTTTAATCTTTCCACGTTAAGATAAGATTTCCTTTCGTAGCCCTTTTCAAAATACCAAGGAATAATTACTACATGTAAAGGAATGATTTCCATTTGCCCCTTTTAAAAAAAAAAAAATGTTCTTTTTTATCTTTCCACATTATCATCACCAGACGTATCCACAACAGGGATCAGAATACATCTTTCCAATAATTTATACACACTAATTTTCATTGCTCACTTCCAGAGCTCACCACAACACTCAGATCATTATAATACTTTAGGGAAAACATAAACAATGCTTTCTATTTCAATAATATATTGATTTACTAGTAGTTTACTTTTTCCCCAATCACATATAAGTATACATATTCTTTCTTCCAGCTACGTACTCCATTTTTCTCATCCACCTCTCGACTCACACATTCACTAACCAGAACTTTCTACAGTCACCCTATGTCTCGTCAAGTCTTGTCAATCACAAGATACATCAAGGGAACAATTGAATATTTTAGGCCTTTACTAAGAAGTGTAAAATTCATGACAAACATACCTGACTACCAGCAAAATTCGCCTTCAGTCTCTCTTTGGCTCTCTGGAGACGTATCTGTGCCAGCAACTCTGTAGAGACTGAAGGAAATCCTCGCACACCAAACTGATACAAAACGCAGGTGAGTAGCTGTCAGGTAAACGGGTCAACTGGTGAACAGGTAAACTTGTGCCTGTCCAAAGTGTCCCCACAACTTGGGACCGGACAAAAATAGCCCATCACATTCTACCTGGTTTTGTGACAGTTCTAAGGTACTAGTGCCTTGCACTGTCTGATTTCGTTACAGGTTTGAAGGCACTATGTCATGTTCAGTTGGTTACGCAACATATTTGAAGGCACTATGTCATGTTTAGTTGGTGAAGCAACAGATTCGAAGGCACTTAGTCATGTTCAGTTAGTTTAGCAACAGGTTTGAAGGCACTAAGTCATGTTCAATTTGATTTAGCAACAGGTTTGAAGGCACTAACCCCATGTGTTCTCTGGTTTCACATCAGGATAATGGTACTGGCGTGGTATACTTTCTGGCTTCGCAACATATTTGAAGACATACACGCTCTCTGTCTGGGTTTGCAACCGTGTGAAGGTGCTAACACCACGCTCGCTCTGGCTTTGCAACAGATCTGCAGATTATGACGCCGACTCCACTCTGTTCATTTATTAGGTTTTAAAGATTCCAGCACCACTTGCAGAGAGATCGAGTATCTGAGTTGATGTAGGAGATAAAAAAAAAGGGGGAACTGAGGAGGGGATGGGGGGGATGGGGGGGGGGGGGGGGGGGGGGGCTTGATAGGCATATGAACAATGACTAAAAGTTCTAGTACGAACAGAAAGAATGTGGAACAGACGAGTATCAGAGCAACGGGCACCACATGCGGGGGGGTCAAGACATGGCGGGGTACACATGAGCAACAGATCAAGCTCACATGGCGGGGTACACATGAGCAACAGATCAAAGCTCACATGGCGGGGTACACATGAGCAACAGATCAAGCTCACATGGCGGGGTACACATGAGCAACAGATCAAGTTCACATGGTGGGGTACACATGAGCAACAGATCAACCTCACATGGCGGGGTACACAAGAGCAACAGATCAAGCTCACATGACGGGGTACACATGAGCAACAGATCAATCTCACATGATGGGGTACACATGAGCAACAGATCAACCTCACATGGCGGGGTACACATGAGCAACAAATCAACCTCACATGGTGGGGTATACACATGAGAAGCAGATCAACCTCACATGGTGGGTACACATGAGCAACAGATCAACCTCACATGGTGGGGTACACATGAGAAACAGGTCAATCTCACATGGTGGGGTATACATGAGAAGCAGATCAACCTCACATGGTGGAGTACACATGAGCAACGGATTTCAGATATTGAAAACAGGGTTCAAGGCATTGAAAGCTAAGAGATACAGCTTCGTGTAAGATCCTTCACTGAACAGGGAACCAGTGAAGAGACGGCAATAATGAGGAAATATGGTCAGATATATATGAGTTAGTAATTGCCAAGGTTTCTGAACGTAACAGTCGTCAGGCCTTCTCAATAAATACTGCCAAGCATGCAACAGCTGCACACTGACTCCCCTGAGCGTGCAGAAAAGTGCTCTTGTTTGGCAAAACAAGCTGTGTTTGTCAGCAATCCGTGCACACTGACTCGAACTGTCTACAGGTGTGAAAATCCTGATGCACGTGACAGCATGAAGGTATGGGAGTGCGTTGTGCTCACCACAATGGCCATAAAAGCCGTCGAATACCCGTTCTGAAGCACAACACCAACATGCCAGCGAGACGGAAAGTTGAGAAATTTCGATCGTGCCCGAGCTATCGCCTGGCTGCAGGACGGAGTACGCGTCCGAGAGGTGGCCAGAAGGCTGCAAGTGTCACACACTCGGTCATCATCCGTCTGAGACAGCGCCATCAAACCACAGGCACCGTCCAGGAACGCCACGCCCAGGGCGTCCCCCAAAAACCACACACAACGTGAGGACCGGTACCTCTGCAGACAGGCCCTTCGGGAGAGAGGACAACACCGCCAATGCCTTGAGTCAGCAGCAACTGCGTGCTTCCACCAACACAGCAGTAAGCTGGCAGACCACTCGGCGTCGTCTACATGACGCGCCGCCTTGCGTTCCAGGCATCCAGTGAAGAAGCCCATGCTGACTGCAGGTCACAGGGCACGCTGACTTGCTTGGTGCCAGGACCATTTGAGGTGGACTCGTGCTCATTGGGGCCATGTCCTGTTCACCGACGAATCGCGCTTCATGGTGAGCCCCAAAGAAGACGGCCGCATCAGGGTGTGGCGGCGCCCACAGGAGCAGCTGCAAGATGATGCTATCCAGGAGGTGGCTGCTTTTGGAGGTGGCTCCATTATGGTTTGGGGAGGCATCAGCCGACACTACAGGACTCCTCTCTACCATGTGGAGGGCATGCTCAATAGGCAGCGCTACCTGCACGAGATCTTACAGCCTCTAGTCACAGCGACCCTCCAGCAGATCGGACCCCAAGATGTCCTCCAGGATGACAACGCCACACCACACCGCTGCAGGGCTGTCAACACTTTCATTCAGGAAGCTGGGATCACCAGGATGGCATGGCCTGCGAACAGTCCAGATCTCAATCCAATCGAGAACATCTGGGGAGAACTTGGCCAGCGAGTCCATGCAAACCGCCCACGTCCAGCTAAATCGGGAACAGCTGCTGCACGTCCTGCGACAGGAGTGGGAAAACATCCCCCAGGCCGTCATCGCAAAACACCATCAACTCCATGAGGCAGCGCTGTCTCGATTGTGTTGCTGCGCGGGGTGGACACATCCGTTTTTGAACAGATTAAAGAAACATGTTTGTGGATTTTCTTTTCCCAGAGTGGGTCTCTTTACATTGCTTTATCATTGCAAAAATATTACGCAATCCAAATGAAACTGCTTTAATTTGATTCACAAAGGTTGCAATTAAATATCTGTACACATGAAACATTTTTGGTTTCGCGCGTGTGTTGCATTTGTCACCCCCCACCCCTCTCCATGGTTCAAGAACAGCAACACTGGCTGGCTGGTGGACGAAACGATCGTTATTGTCACACTCAACTTCCCTTCGCCCCCCCCCCCCCCCCCCCTGCTTTTTCCTGTACTGGGGATTTCATTTTTATGTGAGGTAAAGGGAAAGGAACTTCCCTTATCCCCTTCCCTTCCCCCCCCCCCCCCCCCCCCCCTGCTTTTTCCTGTACTGGGGATTTCATTTTTATGTGAGGTAAAGGGAAAGGAAGGGGTGGGGTGGACTAGCAGGGGAAGTGACCATGACAGTTGGTGAGGCTTCCGAACTCCATACGCTCGGCCACCTTTGACGACGTTTCCACACATCACCAATCAGCATGTCCATTCAAAAACCCCTTTGCTAGCTTTTTCTGCCATCTCGAACAGACGCGATGTGCTCAACCTTCACCTTTCGGAACCGATAATGGATCGCCCTGAGCTCGACACCAATTAGCGGTGACATGCGCACTGGTTCCCGCTTCAACGAGGAATCCATTTCCAGGTTGTTCCGCTGGCGTGGCTGGGTTGAATACTAGCCGTAGAACGTGCGACGTGTTGGGTCTGGAAATAAGTTTCGAATTTCTGGCTGACAGGAAGGAGAAGGATTGGTGCTGAACGAATGGTCTGGTTCCATCCACGTGGGTCTCGATCAGTTCAAGTCTTTCATGGGCTAACTAGGAAGCGTGTGCGTGTGAAAAGGCAGGAAGCCGACCAGAGGAAGTGGGAGGAATATGGAAGCAGTGCTGGGAAATGTCGTTTCTACCCCGGCCGCAAACTAAGCTGTTAAGTCACAGTCACAAGCGACGGTCAAAGGAGAAACTGAATTCACCTTAATCCCCAAACCGTCGTCCAGTCTGAATACACCTTAATCCCCAACCCGTCATCCAGTCTGAATACACCTTAATCCCAACCCGTCATCCAGTCTGAATACACCTTAATCCCCACCCGTCATCCAGTCTCTGCGCTGTATGGTGGGCAAGGAAATGAGAGACATTGAGCGTTTCATATCATTTCTGTGACAACTCGAGGCCAGGTTAGAATGGAACTATCAGACAATAGACTGCTCCATGATTATTTAAGAGATTAGTCAGCAGGCGGCACAACGTGGTTCAATGGACCCTGTCGCTCTGTCTGTATTTCATTGTCACAACTATTCACACAATTGGGAAAAAAGACAGAAAGAAAAATACCACACAATTATGATTGAAATACCTGACAAATGCAGTCTAGAAATAGTTGAAGCAAATTAACAATATGAATAAGGTTATTCACCATTTCAATAACAGCTTTTTTTTCTTTTGCGTCTTCCGGCCTTTATTATATTTCACATATTTTGTGTGTTTCCTCAAAAGCATTCTTTAACAACCAGTAAAATAATTTCAGAAAATAAAAATCTTGTAAGTAATTTAAATTTCTGTACATCACCTGATTATAAAAAAAACATCTAGATAACGAGGCGAGACGCTGTGAACCACTTGAAATAAGTGCACCCATGACCTCTCTGCAAAATGTACGTTTCAAAGGCGGGCAGCTGCAAAATAAATGGTCGATCTTGAATTTCCTTTAGTTGAGAACAGGTATGAACGAAAACAAAAACAAAAGACGATGGAAACTATGCCTGTATATATTCACATATGTGAACAAAAGAAACAGTTTCCTTGCTCTTTGTGCCTCATTACTGTATATGTGCTAAGCGAAGGTGGGCGTTAGTTCAGAGTCAAGGGCATTGAAGCCCGATCTTGGTAGAATTTTACTTAAAATTTGTCTCAACAGTTTTTGTACGTAATATCCTTTAACATGTCTTTTGACAGTGTACAAACGTTAATTGTGAGAGATCACGGTTTTAAGAAACAAAGAAAAAATACATATGTACCCGAAGGTGCCAGCGGGACCCCAAAAAGTACTGTCCTCAACTGCCAAACCAACCAGCCAGGACCAATCCCGCACCACCCTTGGAACCATGCGCTGTATTGACGTATGTTGCAGGCACGCAGACGGCATTCCATAAAGACGTCAGTAGACATACCTGCTACCTGGCCGATGCAATTTTGTGATGGCCACCGGACGCGACAGAACAGAACCTCTGTGGAAACGCCTCCAGAAAGTCTTGAAATGTTGAAAATTATTACCGAAAATGTTCATCGCATATTTGCAGTGTGGGGACATCTTTAACTCAGGAATGGCCGGAAAGGTCTTATCAATTTTCACTGTTCTGCCAAGGTCGGCCATGATATTACGTGTAAATGCCGGGAATACCAGTATTTAAGTTTTGCACGCGCGTGCACGCACGGAAATACACACACACACACACACACACACACACACACACACACACACACACACACACACACACACACACGTGCTCGCGCATACACGGACAACTAGAATTAGGTGATCGTACAGGCTGACTTTGTTTACCCAAGCAGATCAAAAACGGAATGTTTGCTTTCTTTATATATTCAGTTTTTAAGATATCAAGTTTTAATTATTTAAATATTGAAATGAAATTTCTGTATTGGTACACATTTTTCACTTGTAAATGAGCAGTGCTGCTTTATCTTCATAATCCATTACATGATATCTTTATCAGCAATATCAAGCAACGTATTTTGTAGTGTTTACTGAATTGGCACCAGACGGTTTGCTTTAATAATTGATTGATTTCAGGTAAAGAAAAGGGTATATTCAATGCCGTGACGCACTCGTCATTTCTGGCTCCTCTCTTTGCGCATCTGACAGCGAGCTTATTACCCCAAATACCACAATGCGATGGAATCCAACAGAAGGTGACATCAGTTCCTTTACATATGAAGACATGAATAAGATGGCATATTTCATTTACAAGAAAGTTGTTCGAAACGGTATTTGGAAATTGTATGGTTTGCAGAACAGACATTGAATCCACACAAATAACCACTTTAATTATTGATTGCGGCAAGTCAATTAGATATGACAACGCCGTAACAACAGCTATCATTTCAGCGACAAATATTGATTTGCCTTTTCCGATGGAATGCATCTTTTCAACCTTTTGTGATGGTATAACTAAAGCAGAACCTGACTGATTATTAGACAATACTGAATCATCTGTGTAAACTTTGAGGACATTTCTCTTGAGGACATCTTTACAAAATAAGATAAACTATTTGGTTGGTCAGTTTTGCTCACATCAGTGTGATCAAGATCAAATGTGCCCTGTTTCTTTCCCAAGCTGGAAGTGAAATCAAGGCCACCTTCGCTAATGTCTCAGAACTGACTGTTGACTCTTTCAAAAGATTTTCTGTACAAGAACCAAAGGTAGAATAGGATGAAATAGTCTGAGCTCTTTTTGGATAATGAGATTCAGGTTTTATCGCAATCTCATTTTCGTTCACACCTATGAGCGTTGAACACTTCATTACATATTTGGCAAGTGTTAGCTTTCTGTGTTCGTCTAAAGGTAAGATATTAATTTCCTTTTAAGTTCGGTAAGTTGAAGCATAGAACGAAAGACCGAGGCATAATCTATAGGCTTTACTACCTATGCATTGCAGCTTTTGTAACAAGTGTTTAGGGGCACACTAAAAAAAAAAAGCTCTTGTGCATAGCATAATTTTGGGGATCGGATCAGTGATGTGTGGCTAAATGTTTTAAAGTGTATATATCCTGACACCTGCTTTGTTTACTGATAATTTTTTTTAAGTTTAGTGTTTTTCTAGCTTTGTTCAGAAGGTACTGAATATGAAAGCTCCACGTTAATTTAAATGTTAAATATACTCCCCAAAATGTGAGTAAAGGTTTATAGTCACGTGTGACTGCATCTATTTTAAAAGAGGGCAAATCGGTTATCAGCGCCATTGTTAAATAACACCATATATGTTTTCTGGCAAGAAAACAGTAGACCATTCTCAAACATGTATCTACCAAAACTGTCTAATTAAGTTTGGTAATTTTTTTGTAGTAGTAGTTAAGTGTTCTTTTACGAGTATTTTTCCTTATTGAAATATTCATCCATATGCAAAGATAGTCAGATACTGCAGAGCTAGCTGTGATATTTTTGTATATATGTTTTGGGAGATCACAGAGTAAAATGTTAAACAACATTGGAACTATCATCACAGAACCTTGTGGAATTCCCATTTTTGTAATTATTTGAATTCAGAGTACGTATTTTATACTTTAATTTGTAACTTTCTGTCTTCAACAAATTCTCTGATATAATGATAAAGATTGCCAGACAGACCGATGTTTCTTGATTTGAAGAACAATGTGGCATGCCAAACACTATCGAAGGCTCTTATAACATCAAAAAATGTAGCCAAAATGTTTTTTCGTTTCGCAAGTTGGTTTTTGATTTGTGTTGTTATTTTTACTATATGATCGATGACTGACTTTCCTTTTCCAAAAACGGCTTGATTGTGTGGCATTACCGCATATTTATCACAATAATAAATTAATCTATTCAGATTTTCATTAGTTTTAAGACAAGAGAGGTTAAAGCTTTTGGTCGATATTATTTATGATTGTCGCAGATTTACCTTATTTTAACATGGGAATTATTACTGACTGCTTCCATATTCTTAGCATAATACCCGCTGACCAAATCTTTTGAAATCCTGTAAGCAAAAATTTTATTAAAATAGTTAGTAAGTAACCAGCCGCCGTGGCGAAGTGGTTAGCGTCGCGGACTCCCGGCTGGGAGGTCGTGGGTTCGAATCCCATCAGAGTCATGTGGGTGTTTCTGCCCTGACCGGCTCCTACCCAGAGTTGAGTTTGCTGCGGACTCAGTTGGGAAGACTGGGACCACACAGTCGAGTTTCATCCACTTAATGGATGCGTTTCTGAGAGTGTTGCTCAAATTTCCTGACCAACACTGCAGGTGCCTGTATCACTCGGGCCTGGTTGACGCCGGGATATATTATGAAAGGAGGCGTCGAGTACAGCCCTGTCATGTAGTCTCAACCGAAATCGAAATCCGTGGCATCATCTTAATCATTCTCATTCTCATCGATCAGCATTTAAAAAAAACATGTCTCAAATTCTGTGGCCCTTCATGCCCTGCTCTCATGGTGACCTCAGTTTCGATGTCCTCTCCACGTCTGTGGCCTTGGTTTGGTTCCGTCGGGGTCACGGTATCGGCGCGTCCATGGGGGCTGTCGTTGGACGGACGTGGTGGCGCCCTCCGGAGGGAGAGCTTACTCACGCCGGCTCCGCGACTAAGCAATTATTGTCGTCAGTAGGAGGCTTAGTAGGTGGTGTCCTGCGAATGTTAGATCAGAACAGGCACCACTGAACACCACCGAAGTGCAGTGTCAGCAGTGCAGTGTCTCCTCCGGTGGGTTGCCTCTTGACGACTCGACATGACTGCTCCCTGTGGATTGCCGGTGCCGGGGCTGCGGCGGGACCAGCCGGGCTGTGGGCTGTGGACGAGGTGTCGCAATGAGCGGCGTGGGTGCACTGCCTCTGAGGTGGCGCAGAAGTTGGGGACAAAAAAAAAATAATAATAATAAAACGAAGCAAAACAAAAAGTTAGTGTTGTAGCATATAATTTGAAATTGCGTCCAGCCCTGCAGATGATGTCTTGTTAGTTAATGAAAAAACTAGTGTCATTCACCTCATGTATTGCAATAGGTGCATTGACAAAAACATCACCATTTGCATGTGGCTCATCACAGGAGGTTTCTTGTCTTCCTCTTCTCGAGGCTGTCTACATTCTGGTGAAGGACTATATCAACAAATACTTCTGCCTTTTCCGCTGAAGGTGGAAAGTTATTATTATTCAGTTTAATGGGACATTGAGGAAGATTTAACACATGTTCATGTCCCCAAACTTTTTCCACACTTTCTGAAAGTCTTTATGCTGAGAAACCTCTTTGTCACAGAAGGATGACCAATGTAAACGTTTGGCTTTGGCTACAGCTCAGTTTGAATATGCGTTGGCATCCTTCATTTCTTCTTCGTGTGCCTTTTCTATCCTTTAGAAATGTGCACTTGAATCATTCCACATTTGATGGGGTTTTTTTTTCACTTCCTCAGACTTCATTCTAAGGTATGTTTGTATTTCATTTTTTTTTTTCATATTCACGGCTTCTTCGCAATCGTTTGTCCACCACACATTTTCAGTATGATTTCTTTTTCTGTTAATACTACATGGGAATAGTTTCATTTGCGGCAGAGAGAATCATTTCATTGATTTACAATATATAAACATTTATATCATCTTCATTTGTTAAAAATATCATCTACATCAACGTGAGAAAGAACAGATGTAATGTCTTCCAGTCTGAGAACTTATAATTGTATTTGGATATTTTTTGTCTTTTGGAAAATTTGTTGTTGTTTTTTTTTTCAGAATTTTTCTTTTATTCAATCTTTAGTGGAAATTGATCACTTCCAAGAGTGTCTGGACATGTTTGCCAGATGCAATCAAAAGCTGTTTGTGGAGAAATCAAGGACAAGTCAA
>JADBJO010004872.1:132500-140000 GCA_016801955.1 Conus betulinus
TTATGATGAGAACGAGGCTGTTGGAAGGGAAATAATGTGTGAGTCAAAAGTCGTAATGATGATAATAATATTACTGATAGGAATACTAATAATGGTCAAAAATAAAAAAAAAAAAAAAAAAAAAAAAAAAAAAAAAAAGACAAGATTACTACCAATCTTGGTGTCAATAAGTATGGGTATGGGAGAAAGGGTGGGTTAGAGGATTCTTAAACAGCAGGGTTGCCGTGGCAACAGTCCCAGAGGCTAAGGCGATGGTGATGTCAATGCTAGTGGTGGTAGTATCAATACTAGCAATATTATTACTGAATGGTACTACTAACAACGATAGTGAAGGTTAAGGTAATAAAAGCACGATACAGAAATATATTTAGAAAATACATTTTTTATAATAATCAAATAAAAAAATAAATGAAACATAAAAAAAATTGAAATAATAATAATATAATAATAATAAAATGCATAAATAAAAAATTGAAAAATAATGGTAATAGAATAAATAGAATGAAAGAAAAAAAAAAAAAAAAAAAAAAAAATAACAATGTTAATATTTATGGTACTAAAGGTATTAATTCTGATAGTAAGGAGGAAAACAAACAAACAAACAAAAAAACAACAACAACAACCAAGGGGAGGAGAGAGAGGGGAGGACAGGAAGAACAGAAAGGAAACAGAAGATATAAGTTATGGGAAGGATGGAATCCAATAGGTATATATATTAATAATTACAGTAATAGTTTTGTTAATAATTGTGATTGTAACTCTACAGTAATGGTAGTGATGCTATAGGAGGCTAGAAAAGTGGTAAGCTGAAATGTTAGAAATATTTTAAAGATAATGATTACATTAATGAAAGTAGTAAATATGACATTTGTAATACTAGTTATGAAGTTGTAAGAAAAGGCACACACACACACACACACATATATATATATATATATATATATATATATATATATATATATATATATACATACATACATACAACACAGATCCCACTTTTCAACCCAGCCTCCTCTTTACACTTGATGTCGTCTCTCTGTACACTTCCATCCCTCATGCTGATGGACTGAAGGCCCTCGCATTCTTCCTAACAAACGGCCCCCTAACCAACAACACCCTCCCACAGCTACACTGATCAGACTTGCAGAATTAGTCCTCACCCTCAATACTTTTGAATTTATCAACCATACATTCTCACAAATCAGTGGTGTTGCTATGGGAACCAAAATGGGACCATCTAATGCCTGTCTCTTCATGGGACACCTAAAACACCGCCTACTAACCTCTTACACAGGCCCCAACCAGAGCTCTACAAAAGATACATAGATGATGGATTGGGAGCCACATCCATGCCAGAAAATGACCTCCAGAATTTCCTCAACTTTGCTCAGACCTTCCATCCATCCATCCAGCTGACCTACACCATTTCACAGTCGGTTAACTTCCTGGACATCACTATCTCCCTCAAAGACGGACTGCTTCAAACCTCAGACTTCTAAAAACCTACTGATGCGCACTCATATCTGGACTACACATCTTCCCACCACCAGTCCACTAAAAACAGCATTCCATATTCTGAATTCCTTCGCCTACGCAGACTCTGCTCTAGAAGAAGATTTACTAAGCAGCCCAAAATGTCTGATTTTTTCACCAACCGTGGATACCCTAGTGCCATCATCAATGATGCTCTTAGCCGCACTGCAGCTAAATCCAGAACATCTACTCTGGAAACTAAACCTCCCAAAGAGACAGACAGACCCACTGCCTGCCTTCTCTTCCATCCTCACAATCTGCCCATCTGCAGGATCCTGAAGTCTAACTGGCACATAGTAGAAAATCATAAACCTGCCTTTGAGACCAAACCAATGATCACTTTCAAACGTGACAAAAACCTCAATGACCTACTGGTGCGCTCTAAGCTGAACAAAATATCCACACCTAAGCCCACCAGGTACTTTCCCCTGCTCAAAACCCAACTGCAAAATCTGCTCTCTCACCAAACCAGACACCATCTTACATGGCCCCACGGGCTCTTTCACTATTTAAAACGCACTTTCTCCTGCCAGAGCCACAACATTGTGTATGCCATCCACTGCCAGCTGTGTGGTAAGATCTATGTAGGTGAGACATCTCGCACACTTGAGACGCGCATCTCTGAACACCTGGCCGACATCCGCCACCATCGGCCCAAACCAGTCGCTCTACACTTCAACCATGCCCAACACAACATCAACCATGTCAAAGTCTTGGCACTTTGGCAATCGAAGAGTGACAACTTGGAACGCCTTATGCAGGAATCTTATCTCATTGCCAAACTGGGCACTGTCCATCCTCATGGCATCAACGTCCAAAAGTAGTATGTACCATTCCACCTCTGCAGCTCCAGTCTGAAATATCCTCCACCTACACACACACCCATACTACCCTACCTCCCACTGTTTACCTCAGACATAGGTTGCAGCTATCATCTTTTCCCTTTTCCTACACTCTTCGAGTCTCTCCATTTGCTACGTCAATCGACTTACTCCCCCCCCCCCTCCCCCTGCCCTAGTAATGATGATGTGTAGGGGTGTTGGTAGGTATGGCGGTTGCTGGGGGTGGAGGGGGGTGGGGGTAACCAATGAACAAGGCTGATATTACTAACACACACACACACACACACACACACACACACACACACACACACACACACACACACACACACTAAATAGAATGCTAGCTCCTTTATCGTTGGTCGTTTCCTTCCTTTCCTGGCGCCTTTATTTCCGCTAGTGGTACTGCACTTACCATCGCTACTATCATTATTATCATCATTCTAGTATTGTCTGCTGTTGTTCATTGAGCATTTCAGCTCCTTTCCACCTAATATCATCCTACCTATATTACTTAAAACCTTTATTACTGTATCACTATCATCATATCATTACCTTTACTGTTATCTTCATACATAATTACATCACTACATTTAAATTACAACAACACTGATGTCATTGTTATTACCATCATTGTCATTTTTACCTTTATACTCTGAGCATTATGTCCTATTATCACTAATCTCATTGCCAGCCATAATTGTAGAATTAAAATAATGATAATACTTAGATACAATAACTTAATTTTAGAGAGAGAGAGAGAGAGAGAGGAGAGAGGGGGGGGAGAGAGAGAGAGAGAGAGAGAGAGAGAGAGAGAGAGAGAGAGAGAGAGAGAGAGAGAGAGAGAGATTGTGTATAGGTGTGAATATGTTCCCCCCCCCCCCCCCCCCCCCTCCCCCAGTCAGTATATAAACCCATCCCCTTCTTCCCTCCACCCTCATACCATCAACACCCTAAAGTTACATGTACCACCCACCACTTCAGTCTCAGCCCACAATATCTTCCCCACTAAACACACATACTACCATATCTCCCACTATTTACCTTACACATAACTCATAGCTATCTTCCTGTCCCTTCTCTCCATACCCTCTCTATTCTCACATCAGTCTATTGTTTATTCAGATACTTGTCCATTCCATTTCCTTCACTTCATTTGGTTTTCTTTTATTTTCATTCACTATTTCTTCAACATGAACTCCTGTTCCATCTTCCCTCTTTCCTGTGCATATGTTGTGGAAATGTTGATAACTATGCGCACCCCCCCCCCCCCCCCCCCACACACACACACACATATCCACACACGCACACACACACACACAATCAAAACACACACACACACACACATACACACACACGCACACGCGCGCACGCGCGCGCGCGCACAAACTCACACACACACACACAGTGGGACACACACACACACACACACACACACACACACACACACACACAAACACTCTCTCTCTCTCTCTCTCTCTCTCTCTCTCTCTCTCTCGCGCGCGCGCGCGCGCACACACACACGCGCGCGCGCGCATACACGCACACATGAATATATATGTATATATGTATGTGTGTGTGTGTGTGTGTGTGTGTGTGTGTGTGCGTGCGTGCGTGTGTGTGTGTGTGTGTGTGTGTGTGTGTGTATGTATACATACATATGTGTGATGATGTATATATATATATATATATATACATGTGTGTGTGTGTGTGTGTGTGTGTGTGTGTGTGTGTGTGTGTGTGTGTGTGTGTGTGTGTGTATCCACGCGCGCGCGCAGGCAGGGCACGCGCACACATGCGCACGCGCGCGCACGCACACATCCTTCCCATAACTTAGATCTTCTGTTTCCTTTCTGTTCTTCCTGTCCTCCCTCCCCTCTCTCCTCCTCTCTTGGTTGTTGTTGTTGTTACTACTCTCATTAATGTAATCATTATTCTTTAAAACATTTCTAACATTTCAGCTTACCACTTTTCTAGCCTCCTATAGCATCACTACCATTACTGTAGAGTTACAATCACAATTATTAACAAAACTATTACTGTAATGATTAATATACCTATTGGATTCCATCCTTCCCATAACTTATATCTTCTGTTTCCTTTCTGTTCTTCCCTGTCCTCCCCTCTCTCTCCTCCCCTTGGTTGTTGTTGTTGTTTTCGTTTGTTTGTTTTCCTCCTTACTATCAGAATTATTACCTGTAGTAGTACCATAAAATATTAACATTGTTATTTTTTATTTATCTTTATTTTATGTTTATCTATTAATTCTATTACCATTATTTTTTTTTATTTTTATGCATTTATTGTCATATTATTATTATTATTCAATTTCTTTTTAATGTTTCATTTATTTATTTATTCGATTATTATAAAGATGTATTTTCTAAATATATTTCTGTATCGTGCTTTTATTACCTTAACCTTCACTATCGTTGTTAGTAGTACCATTCAGTAATAATATTGCTAGTATTGATACTACCACCACTAGCATTGACATCACCATCGCCTTAGCCTCTGGGACTGTTGCCACGGCAACCCTGCTGTTTAAGAATCCTCTAACCCACTGTCCTTTTTCTCCATACCCATACTTATTGACACCAAGATTGGTAGTAATCTTGTCTTTTTTTTTTTTTTTTTTTTTTTTTTTTTAAATGTTTTGACCATTAGTAGTATTCCTATCAGTAATATTATTATCATCATTACGACTTTGACTCACACATTATTTCCCTTCCAACAGCCTCGTTCTCATTCAACGCCTTCTTCCTTGCGCTGAACTCAGAAGCAATCTGAAGCGATCAAAGCTAAGTGCATTTTCGTTATTTTTTTTTCGTTTTTGTTTCACCTGATGAAGACCTAAGAGGTCAAAACGCGCGTTGTGTTTTGTCTTATGACTCGTTTGTCCACGTTTCTCCGGGCGGTTCGCTGACATTTATTTAAGATTTGTTTAGATTTCCGCCTGCAGTCGTTTCACTTTCCAAAAAGTGCCGATTTCTTGCGTGAGACAGTCTTGAGATGACTTTTGCATTTACAAGATTTGGGGGATTGTAGCTTATACACTTTTTTATTCCATGGACAAAATACAGGACTACACTGTGACCTGAATGTCTTGATTAATGAGCTGACTGTGTCAGTGCCTTCAAGAGCTTTGTTGTTTTTTCACCCGCGCCTTTTAACAGTCATCGCAGTTTTGTTTGTTTAATTTTGTGTGAACTGCACATTCAGTAAAATATATATATATATATTTTTTTTTTTTTTGCAAATTGTGGCACGATTAAGTACAAGGTAGCCTGAAGATAGCTTTTGAGATGTTTTGAATTTTAAAGTCGCTTATTCGATACTTCGATCATTTGGGTGTTGTACAGTGCTGAAGGTTACTGATAAACTGAAAATCGTCCTTTCACCATCTTCGAGGTAGGTGTTTGGCAACTCCAAGTATGGATTACACCAATTCTTGGGATGAAAAAAAAAAAAACAAACTAGTAACCAGGTCTTTAAAAAAAAAATTGTGTGTTTGTTTTGTTTTTTTGTTTAAAGATGCCACATATAATGAAATGTCGATAATAGGGGAATGAGACACATGTATGGTCGTTGGGATGTCGATTTCGGTCGTTTGGATTAATAAGGTGACATCCGACAACTTTGTAAACAGATTGTATTTTTAAAATTGACGTTAGCATTATACGCGCGCGCGTGCGCGCGCGCGCGCGCGTGTGTGTGTGTATATATATATATATGTGTGTGTGTGTGTGTGTGTGTGTGTGTGTGTGTGTGTGTGTTTCTATCCGTCCGATAGTCTGCAACTAAGGCAGTGTATGTGCCTCTTTGAGTATACACTTGAGCACGTGCATGTACGGCACGTACGCGCGAGCTCGAGAGTGTTCGTATCAGAGCTGATCGGTTACTGCAGCGTTTCAGAGTCCCCTTCGCGGCCCACGCACGAAACACTCCTTACAACAACGACAACGGCGACAGTGTGTTTTTAGGGTTTCGTTCCAAACTCATTTTCTGTTCGCTGCAAGGCGTCACACAGGCGCTCTAATTGCTCCGGGACCACAGACTGCAGCCTGTCGTATCGGCTGGTGATCGCCTTCCTTTGCGCTGAACTCAGAAGCAATCTAAAGCGATCAAAGCTAAGTGCATTTTCGTTATTTTGTCCGTCTTTGTTTCACCTGAGGAAGACCTAAGAGGTCGAAAACGCGTTGTGTGTTGTCTTGTGACTCGTTTGACCACGTTTCTCTGGGCGGTTCGCTGACATTTATTTAAGGTTGTGTTTTAGCCTGACTGCATAACAGGGCTGTTCTATTTCACAGTGCCAGAATCCAGCTACATGAAGCGGACACCGGCAGTGTTGATGAGGAAATAAGAGCAAAACTCACGGTGATGTGAGGAGCTGAAACGTCCTACAAGTACATTCCTCTGCTGAGGGTTCCAATCCATGAGCTGCCTGCCCACAAACCACGACAACAACCGCTGTATCAATGTGGTTTGTGAAACTTTCAATATTTGTAGATCACACGCCATCCCCGTTGCCTGACAATGACAGGACGATAAAAAAAGGTTTGAGCCAAGATCGTATACATGTATAAATAGATGGATGTATAGATGGTGTTGCTTGTAGCCCAGCTGATTACAAAGGGCCATATCAAGACTGTCACCTTATTGAAATCAATTCTCAAAATAGATTAACAAAATAAAAGAAAACAAACACACATTAAAACAGTTGCTAAAAGCACGCCTGATTTGCATTCAAATCTTTCATCTGTAAAATCTTTGATCAGATGAAAAATGTCGATCTCTTTCAGCAACTCATAGAAACACCAGGTAATAGATAGACAGATAGATAGATAAATAGAGAGATGGAGAGAGGTAGACAGTCAGATAGATAGATGGGTAGATAAACAGATAGATAGATGGATAGATAGAGAGATAGATAGAGGTAAGAGTCCCACGAGACCCAAATGAATATGCAGAAGGAACGTATCTTCTGACCATTTTCCGCGTTACAAGTCGCGCGGAACGGGATGGAAAGATTACGAGATGTGTCAAAGCACGAGCAGACCACACCCGATAATTATGCCACCCTTCATGTGTCAGCTCAAAGAAAACAAAAATTCTTTGTCCTCCATCC
>JADBJO010004872.1:145000-152500 GCA_016801955.1 Conus betulinus
TTTCGTGATTTTTCAAGAATCTGGAAGGGCTCACGGTCGACCACAGATCATCACCAAAGTCGACTTAATCCTGAATCGATCCTTTATCGACATTTGCACCATAAAACCATACTAACATTTCACGAGTTCGTTCTTCGGTCCTTTCCTCATTTTCCCACCAAGTCGCGTAAAAATCGGTTCTGTAGTTTTTGCATGATTTTGCCGACAAGATCCCACATTTGCTTTCCACAACTTTTTCTTTCAAATCGGTAGAATGGTTTTTGTGTCATCTTGCTGACAGACAAACAAACAAACAAAAAGACTCGGGTGAAAGCAGAACCCTTCTGGCTGAGGTGTAACCACGTGTGGACCAATCCCTGTTGGCTACACCACATCTCATATGGTAAGCTACGAGACCAGAGTGTGTAGGATTTATAACTGAATGAGTAAATAACCTTACAATTTAATAAGACTGCAGGATGAATAACCTTTTATAAACTGAATGAATGAATAACCTTACAATTATAAGACTGCAGGATTTATAACTGAATGAATGAATAACCTTACAATTATAAGACTGCAGGATTTATAACTGAATGAATGAATAACCTTACAATTATAAGACTGCAGGATTTATAACTGAATGAATGAATAACCTTACAATCATACGATATAAAGGATGGAAGACGAGGGACTAATGGACACGACCTAGGAAACGTCTGGTCTGCCCATTAGCCCAGTGCGCTGGCCTGACATTGGGTACCTACCGAACGTTGTCTGCGCCGCTGCTATGGTTGTGTAATTCGATGGCATAGTCCACACTCTCACAGTTACACAAAGAATAGTCCATCATACATACATACACACAAAGTGCACGCGCCTTTGCATCAATCAGCACTATCATTCCTTCCATTCCAGACTTCATGTATTCCCTATGTCGTTCACATGGTTATTAGGCAGACGGTGAATGCAGAACCTCAAGAAAAGATATAAACAGAGCGAATCCATAGCAAAATAATTTGGAGGGAAACATTAATGCTATCAAAGAGACAAAAGAAGAACGAAAAAAAAGAATTATGGCGATGGTTGATAAGTATTCAAAAGCACCTTTAGTAGTTCCCTTCTCCCTCCCTTCCCCCCCCCCCCCCCCCCTTCCCCCCCCCCCCCTTCCCCCAGCCCCCCCTCTCCCGATAGGCGGGGGGATAAGACAGCCACTGCAGCCAATAGGCGTTGTGATGGAGGGACGGATAACCAATCAGACGCCGCCATCGGCGTTTAACGGTAACGGTCACACACCGGCTGCCGATTGGCGGGGGCACACGCTGAGGTGTGAACAGCGTCCATCAAGATCAGATACAGTCGTGGAGCCTTGGAACCCAGATCTGTCCCGTATCGGATCGTGCCATTCACATGTTAAGTCGATACACTCACATTCAAGCATTTACACATACGCGGCGGCGCACACACACTTAAGTCAGCAAGCTCCTCTCCACCCCTCTCTCCTTTCTTATCCATCCACCTTTCCTTGCCTTCTCTGCTGCCCTCCATATATGTATATTTCTGGATGTAGGCTATGCATGTAGGAAAGTATGCTCTCTCTCTCTCTCTCTCTCTCTCTCTCTCTCTCTCTCTCTCATAACCCAATGACCACACGCATGAGTTCGTGCGAGTGTACACGTGCGCTTGTGCGCGCACGCGCACGCGCGTCCGCGTGAGAAAGGGGAATATGGGATGGATGAGGGAGGTGACAGGACTGATCACTGTGGTAATCGTCTCTCGTCTACAGACATCGTTGCTGCTTCGTATATTCTGACTACAAGTAGTTGGGAAAGGTTTACACACACACACACAACACACACACACACACATACAGAGAGAGGGGAGAGAGAGAGAGAGAGAGACAGAGAGAGAGAGAGAGAGAGTTTTGAGAGAGAGAGAGAGAGGGGGGTGGGGGTGGGAGAGAGAGAGAGAGTTTGTGTGTGTGTGTGTGTGTGTGTGTGTGTGTGTGTGAGCACACGCCACATGAGAGAGGGATGGATGGATGAATGGATGGTAGTTTATTCCATAAGACCAAGGCCCCCTTTGAAGGGGTACGTGAGCAAAATTCACAGGCACAGCCAATTTTCACAATGAAAAACATGGAAGTTAGCAAAGCCAACAGAGAAATGCGGGCCTAATTAACAAAGATATGAGCAAAGTACAAATCGAATTTGAACGCTTTGTAGCAATACATTGCAAACTGTTTGACAGTTTTCACGGTTATATGACATAAGCAATGTCAGTTTAAGCAACAAAGGTTGCAACCAGTACTTCCTAGAAATCAACTGATTTCTAAGATCTTTCAAAGCAAGACAATGAAATAAAAAAGGGACTTCATCTTCCCGAGCACTTGTACATAATGGACGAATAAGAACACGTTCAGCATGCTGTTTGTTGCGAAACGACCAACAGCTATATCCAAACCTCCAGATCGAAGTCTTGTCATGATGGTTTTTTTTACTGTCTGTCCATTTTAATTTGTACATATGTTGGAACATAATGGAGTGAATTAAACTGCCTGTACAAGTCAAACCTTGTACTATCCTGTATACGAGTGTTCCGCATTTGCCACCTGCAGTCTATCAATTTTGTGCGAAGCATACGTAAAATCAGTTGTGTCACCTACACCCTGACTGAACCATACATAATCCAGCCCAAGTTCATGCAGTTTCACTCTCACTTTTGTTATCCAATTTGTTCTGCCCCTTTCATTTAAATCATACTACATATTATAAGCTTTTTTCGGTAGCATTGACTCTTGGATTTTGTGTAAGTTTCAGCCAGTAAAGAATAGAACTAATTATCGAATTTAAACTGACCGGAAACCTATTTGTCTCGCCATATTTTAAATCGAAATCTTTCTCATTGTTTCCTAGTTTGCCATTTCTTTCTTCCAACACAGCGCTCTCCCAGGAAGGAGAATCTGGCCGTTTTCAAAGATTCACACACTTGCCTGCACTCACTACAATTATTGAAAGAACATCGTAACTTCACGTCTGGTTAGACGTACATAGGCATTCTTCATGTTCCAGTTATACCAAAGTGATATCAAAGACTACACAAATAAAGCGACTCACACTTTCCTTGGTAAATAAACCCCAGGGTGTGATTGCATCGTGTAAAATACGTCATAAACATCGGTGGTGAAATCAACACGGATTTCATGTCATTGCTCAGACGATATCTCGACAGGCTGAAAAGGCTTTCGGTCAAAGAAACGAACAAGACTGCTCCGCACACTTCCAGCGTTATTTATTTGCTGATTTGAATCTGATACGAGGACAAGCTAATTCATAGGACCAGTGTATGTAAGTCTTTGAAAAGTATCTTGGCACAGAGAGAGAGAGAGAGAGAGAGAGAGAAGCTAAGAGCATGGTATGCCTGTGGGTAGAATTTGCGAGCTTAATTGATGATTCTTGTGGCATGCAAACAAAACCAAAAGGTGTGGGGGAAAAGTGATATCTTTCTACGGTTGAAAGATGGCAGAAAACGACACACCTCCTTAAAGAAATAAGAGTGTGCTCAATAAAACATGTTGTGAAAGGCAGGGGAAGTAGACCTTGATAAAAAAAAAAAAAAAAAAAAAACATATTTTAACAAAACAAAGCAGGCAAAAATGTGTTCCTTTAATGGCACTTGCACTGAAGACTAGCAAAAAGCAGTCTTAGTTGAACAACACATGTTGTAAAAAGCAGGAAAAAGTAATGCTGATTGAACGACATATGCGGTAGAAACTAGAGGAGCATAATGCTGGTTTTGAACAGCACATATCGTAGAAAGTAGGGAAACATCATGCTGGCTGAACGACACATGTAGAAGAAAGTAAGGGAACATAACGTTAGCTGAACGACATATGTAGTAGAAACTAGGGACTGAACTACATAGGTGGTAGAAAGTTGGGGAACATGATGTTGACTAAACGACATCTGTACCAGAAAATAGGGAAGCGTAATACTGTATGGACATATGCAGTGTAAAGTAGGGGAACACGTGCAATGAAAGTAGGGGAACATAATGCTGGCTGAACAACACGTGTAATAGAAAGTAGGGGAACATAATGTCGGCTGAACGACACGTGTAACAGAAAGTAGGGGAGCATAATGCTGACTGAACGACGCGTGTAATAGAACGACACATGTAATAGAAAGTAGGGGAACATAATGCCGGCTGAACGACACCTGTAATAGAAAGTAGGGGAACATAATGCTGACTGAACGACACGTGTAATAGAAAGTAGGGGAACGTAATGCTGACTGAAACGACACGTGTAATAGAAAGTAGGGGAACATAATGCTGACTGAACGACGCGTGTAATAGAACGACACATGTAATAGGAAGTAGGGGAACGTAATGCTGACTGAACGACACGTGTAATAGAAAGTAGGGAAACGTAATGCTGACTGAACGACACGTGTAATAGAAAGTAGGGGAACATAATTCTGGCTGAACGACACTTGTAATAGAAAGTAGCGAAAGCATAGCTGGGTGAACGACATATGCAGTAAAAAGTAGGAAATATAGTGATGACTGAAAGACACGCGAAGTACACGTGAAGAAAATGTCATACTAGCTGAACGAAAGATGTGGTAAAAAGTAGAAGAAAAGTACGCTGTCTGAACACAAGAGCAAAATGTTAGAAATAGATCTAGTTGCAAAGTGAAACGACTAGGCGGAAATCTAAACAAATCGTAAATAAATGTTAGCGAACCGCCAAGAAAAACGTGGACAAAAGAGCTACAAGACAAAACACGACGCGTTTCGACCTCTTAAAATCTTCTTCAGGCAAGACACAAATAAATAGGACAATGAAAATGAACGACTTTTTTTTACTTAGCTTAGATCTCTCTTCAAAGCAAGGTAGGCGTTGAATGAAAACGAGGCTGTTAGAAGCTTTCATTCGACGTTAAGTGAATGACTCATGTAGGAAAAAGGAGGAAGAATGTGTGGTGTCTGAACGGATTTACGTCACAGAATGTTGGTAAAAATTAGTGCAGGTTGAGTGTGCTTCAATACTGGTGAACAGGATTGATGATTGTGAAGCCACACACGTTCATACGGCCAGGCTTTCTTTCTCTCTGTTTCTTTGTGTCTTTGTTTAAAACAAACGTCCTTTTAAAACACAATCAACATGACAAAGATCTCTGTTTTGTTTTCTTCTAGGGCGATGATTGCTGGAAAGACAGCACATGTGTGTGCTGTTTGAGTGGTTGGGGTGAGGGGAAAGAAGATGCGAGTAGGAGGCATTGATGAACCTTGATAAAGAGCGAGAAATCCAAGTAGATCAGTGAATTCAAAGACTGATGACGATCTACGCAGAGGTGCGCCAATTGTTCTTGGTTATATTGTGGGCATGCATGTAGCACATTGTTCAGCACTAAAGTTACCCTGTCTGTCGAAGAGAACAAGATGATCGACATCAGCAGGCACTTGACTAGCTGGTGTCAATGTTCCATAACTGGAGTATGCCCTGCCAGGAACCCACGTTCATATCCACATCTGATTACCAGATAAAAAGATGAAACAAATGTTAAAATAACAGCGGCAGCAAAGAAAACACGGTAAAGAAAGATATCACAGAAATAACACTCGCGTGCCGTTCATAATAAGACTTGGGGGACTGGGGGACTGGCCGTTGTTATCTGTTAATTACCTCTCTCTCTCTCTCTCTCTCTCTCTCTCTCTCTCTCTCTCTCTCTCTCTCTCTCAAGTGGATATGAAAAAAAGCATGGATGTAAACACACAAACACTCTGACAGAGAGAGAGAGAGAGAGAGAGAGAGGAGAGAGAGAGAGAGAGAGAGAGAGAGAACACTGAACACTGAACATGTTTAATGTCATTAGCTATAGCCAGCCTTGGTGACATGGGGGGGGGGGGGGGGGGGGGGGGTGTACATCACAAAAATAACCATGTTGAAAACGAAAGTAACAAACAGATAAACAGCAATCAACTAAAAGCTTGAAATGCAAGCAAAATAGGCTAGTATCTCGACCATCCAGTCTAATATTATTCATAGACGTAAATTATAGTAAATACGATGACCAAAATGTTTCACAACTTGCTGTAGCATTCATTTTTCATTTGAATGTCGTAAATTCTAGTTGAAGATATCCTCTCCTCGTATTTTCAATGCCTGCAATATATCTGGCAGAGAGAGAGAGAGAGAGAGAGAGAGAGAGAGACAGACAGACAGACAGACAGACAGACAGATAGAGAGAGCTTGCACACGTTTTTAACTCTAAGTAAGTTTACTTAAACCGATCGTAGCCTAAAAACAAATGCACTGAGTTGTTTTTTATTTTAACCTTTAAGAACAAATTATAAATAAGGAATACAAAACACAAAAAACGCATACTTATCGTATTTAAAGCTATAATAACAACAACAACAAAACATACTCATCATCATAATTATCATCATCATCAACATTGGCACCATCAACATCATTACCTCGCTACTACAGTGATTGTAAAGACCATTATTAGAGGTTTCACTACCACCATAACTACTACGATTCATCACTACTACTACCTTTAAAATGATAACATCAGTCCCTTAATGAACACCATACGCCGTTTTTAAAAAATCTATCAATGGACATATATAAACACAATGATAATCACAAATGGTAAACACAAAATCAATGATTGTTAAATAAATGAAAACAAATGACAGGAACAATCAAATAAATTAATCAAACAAAGAAACCAAAGCAACTGGCTGTTGTATTATTTGGAAACCTTGCAAACAAAAAGATGTGTTAATCCAATTAAAAAAAAAAAAAAAGAGCCGCTGTGTAACAAACCTTGTGAGTGACATTTAAAAACATGCAGCATACTTTTCCATTTTCATATCTTGCTTTCAAATACACAATGAAAAATTGAAATAATGGCAAATCTTTCTCAAATTTACATTTGTAAATATACAATTTGGCATGTGACTGAATTAAGTCAAACGTTTCATCCAATCTAAAATCATTATCACAACCAAATAGGACAATATTTTCATTCAGCAGTAGATTCATAGTTTCGCATTTTCTATTCACTGTATTTTGTACAGTTGCAACATTAAGTCCGAACATAAAAAAAGTGCTCGAGAAATCTGAACATTTTTGAGACGAAAGCTTAGCATTGATTTTTTCCTTCCATCCTCCACTTACTCTCTCTCGTTCTACCCCCATCCCTTCCCGTCTGCCTACACACTCTCTCCACCTTCCTACCTCCACCACTTCCCGCCTGCCTACCCTTTCTCCACATTTCTACCCTTTCCCGCCTGCTGCCACATTTACCTTTCTACCCCACCCCTTCCCGCCTGCCTGCCCTCTCCTTACCTTTCTACCCCCCCCCTTCCCGCCCTTGCCTGCCCTCTCCTTACCTTTCTACCCCCACCCCTTCCCGCCTGCCTGCCCTCTCCTTACCTTTCTACCCCCACCCCTTCCCGCCTGCCTGCCCTCTCCTTACCTTTCTACCCCCACCCCTTCCCGCC
>JADBJO010004872.1:162500-182564 GCA_016801955.1 Conus betulinus
ATCGAATTAACTATGATATGATATTTATTCAATTCATTGTAGACTAGATCATTAGGTGTACGTAGATCAACAGCTAGAAATTTCTTCAGCGCAAACAATTGCACTTTTTCACAGTGCTGAGCGACATTTTGTAATCCCCATATCTCGGAACCGTGCTACATAATAGGTTGAACCTGACCATCAAAGAACTCTAAAAAAAACACATCTAACAAATAGTTATTCAACGCACGCAGCCGTTGCATTGTACACAATAGCACTTTCTTAGCTTTACTAGAAATGCCTTTACACGAAGCAACAAAATTAAGCCTAGTAGACATATGTATACCTAGATATTAATATGCATTTACAACAGGTATAACAGAACCATCAAAAAATCCATCTTTCTCTCGCAACTTAATAGCCCTCCCCCCTCCCCTTTATAAAGACAACAATATTACTTTTTTTAAATTGACCTTTAGACTTAATGCGGAGGCTTTTTTCTGGAGGCTGTTCAGTTGTGCTGTAAACTAACTACAGTTTCTGATTGCAAAGTGTGAGACGACTGCAGGCGGAAATCTGAACAAATCTGAAATAAATGTTAGTGGATCGCCCAGAGAAACGTGAACAAACGAGTTACAAGACAAAACACTCGACCTCTTAGGTCTTAGGTCTTCTTCAGGTAAGACACAAACGAATAGAACAACGAAATTTCACTTAGCTTTGATCGCTTCAGAGTTCAGCGCAAGGAAGAAGGCGTTCTTGTGACTCGCTTGTCCACGTTTCTCTGGGCGGTTCGCTAACATTTATTTAAGATTTGTACAGTTCCTGAAAGAAGAACATCGTCATCAGCCAGCAAGAGAGGATAAATAGTTTAAAAGCATCAGGCATGAACTTAACGCCATTCGTACCATTACTGATGACTTCGAGAGTTTATTCATTTATGAATAACGAAAACAAAATCGGACTACAGATATCACCCTGCTTACCGCAAGAAGAACGTAAGCCTGGTACCACGCCGCACCCGCGCTTTCACACTAACGTACATAGGCCCTACTTTTCACACAGCGATATAGTTTACCTCTAATTCCATTCTTTAACAACACTGGCCGTGAAAGGTCCTGTTAATCGTATCGAAACACTTCTCGAAATCAATAAATCCAACGTAAATTTTACGATTTGAGGAAAACTGTTTTTGCGCACAAGCCATCGAAGTAAAAAGGAGATCGACAGTAGAGTAGCCCTTTTAATCCCTGTTTGATATTCCCCTGTAATATTGTTCTCCTCAACCCATGCTTGTAGTCGTCTGTTTATCATGGTCCCAAAATACTTTACTTCCTGCACCACACAAGCTAACACCTCTATAATTGCCAGGCTGATTGACATTTTTTTTAATAATGGCAAGATTAAAGATTCAGTCCAGCGATCTCGATATGTACCTCTTTCAAAAAGTACATTGAAAAATTTTACAAAGTATGGAATTACCAGTATGGCATGTGCATTTTTCAGTATCTCACCAATCACATCAGGGCCTGCTGCTTTCTTAGGTTTTAGTTTATGCAGTGCTGACAAAACTTCTTCCTCTGTTATACGCAGAGTAAAAGGCAACAAATTATCATTAGGTGTATCAACATCATTATTTTGATCCATAGCTATTTCATCCTTTTCTAATAATGCTTTGAAATGTTCAAACCATTCATCAATATAAATCTGATTCTTTGTAATGTTCCTTTTTGGAATAGCCATATGTACAGTTTCCCCCAAATCACGTTGATTATGTACAGAAGACGAAACTAATTTATCAATCAACAGTTCCCCCCAAATCACGTTGATTATATAGAGAAGAAGAAACTAATTTATCAATCAACAGTTTCCCCCAAATCACGTTGATTATATAGAGAAGAAGAAACTAATTTATCAATCAACATAGCGTTATACAATTCCTTTTCATGAAAAAATCATGTTTTTATATTCTCTTCTACATTTACCATACCCCTCCCTGTCCTCGTTCACTGTTTTTCGATACTTTTTTTAATGCCCTGCCTACTTCTCTCCTCTTGTTACGGCACTCCATATCAAAACCATCCAGACACCTTTACACGTATACACTTTTTTCACACATTTGGCAGCAGTCTTGACACAATCAGTAAACAACTCGAGTGCCACACTTATATTAGAATCAATCATAAATACTGCATACTCCATTCTCTTTTTTTTCATATCATCTGAATTTATATTATCTTCAAATTCTTTAATACTATCAAAGTTCCAAATATTTTTTTCAACAAAACCATCTTTTTCTTTCAACGAGGAGTCATTTACATGATTGACTGCAGAGGGCTTTAATGGAAATGTTACGGGCATGTGGTCAGTTTCAATCCGGTCTAGAACAGTAAGTATGCAATCATCCCAAAGAGTGGCCAACAGATCAACGACATTTTGAACATAAAAAAAATAATCAATCACACTGCACCTAAAATCAGAGATGTATGTGTAGCGTCCTTCAAGGTCGCCATGATACAAACCGTTGAGAATACACAAGTTTAAAGAAGTGTACATATTCAACACTGACTTACCAAATCTGTGTTTAAAGTTTATCTTAGGAATTCCTTCCAACATTGAGCAGACCACTTTCATGTAAAGAAAAACCATTTTCTGTTGTCACATGTTGTGAAACATTACTAGTACAAGCATCAACGAAAAGAATAATGAAATAATCGTTAGCTATCAGTGCATTGTCAATCAAACAATTTTCCAATAAAAAAGATACTATCACCTTCATCATCAGTGACTGTATATAGTAGTACCTGGGACCCTCAGGTGGTGTATGGGCACGCACATACAAAATATCTTTAGGGAGATGAAACAGAGTCTTGTCAATGATAAACACGAGAAAGAAACCGTGGGAAACATTGATTTGTTATACATATGGAACCATTTCATTTTTGATACGATACACTACACCACCTGAAAGCCGGCCTGCCACTGACAATTCTATAGAAGGTTGACCAAAAAACCTAGTAACTAAGAAACACGTCACCACTCAAAGTTTCAATGAAAGTTTCAACCAAACAAACAAAGTAGAAAGATAAGACAAACGAAATAAAGTCTGGATCATAGTTTTTACGCATCAAACCATTCACATTCCAAATATGAACGAATATAAGCTAATATTATGTACAACAGTATTATAATCATATGTGCGACTTTCACGCACAGGAGATCGGTATGTAAACATGACCCGGTGTGTTCCTGACCTCAATGGAACTCTCTGTAGAGTGTTCCGACACCCAGTGTTCACAAGAATCAGGCACGAACAGTTCATTTCGGCAACCGATTCAACCAGTCTAACTTTAGAAATATAGTCTTTCCGCTTTTGTGACCTTCCCTCCAACGCCTGGCTGTGACGTCATAAAAAGCACGGGATTCCGGCGCACAGTACAACCATTATGATTCCCACTGGACAGCCCACCCTCCCATCTTCCCCACTCGCCATCGTACAACAAATCATTTTGACCACAATCGTTCACAACACAATGATTTTCCGTACATACATTACCCATACTCATTGTATTATTCTCATAACACACACATTCAAACGTTTTTCCCACAATCGTGTTCATTTACATATTCAGACTCATTCACACCATTTCCCCTTAACGCACAATGAAAGTTTTCCGGACGGCCCTCCCCGTATTTCATGGCCACCAGACTGGCACCATCAGCAGACAGACAATTTTTTTTTCTCTCGTCAATATCAGATGATGATATATATAGACACTTTCTTACCTTCTGCTCTTTTTGTTTTCATGAAAACTGTCAACTTTCTCCTGACCTACAGAAGTCTTCACCAATGAACACTTTACTCCCCTTCAGTTTTGTCTTTTCGTTCAGAATTTTCATTTCATCCTTGTAAAATGTTAGTCTGGCAATCACTGGCGAATCAGGCTTGTTGCTAAGGCAGTGCACACGATCTGTTTCCACATTATCCAAAAGACCAAGTTTATCAGAAAGAAGTCCGTTCATGTGTAACGCTGGTCTTCCCCTCTTCCTTCTTCCTCCCGTAGAAAATCAGGTTATTCCTCTTTGGTCTTTCTTCCAGATCGTCCATCTTTTTTCTCTAAGTTTGTAACAAGAGCACACAAATCGTCCCTCTGTTGTTCTTTCAAAGTCATGTTTTCCTCTGTGTAAGGAGTCTACCTCCTGCCTCAGCACCTGCACCTCCTCCTGTAGAACACCAAACTTCTGCTTGATAGCCGCAATGTCAGACACAATCCCATCCAGCTTGGAATTCATGAAGATGTCCATCCGATCCAACTTCAAACTTAAGATCAGCCAGGGAAAAGTTAACTGTGATGTTTGACGGCAGGGGAACGAACGGGAGTTGTAACAATTCTGCTATTTGCTGAAGAGACTGCTAGTGTTCAGCTGCGTCTGGTGGAGACCCTGGTCCTGGGTTTGAGCGGTGGGTTCCTTAGTAGGTCCGGAGTTCAATGCCATGTCACAACATCGAATGAGGAATAAACTCCAAAACAGGTAAGACAACACACACACACACACACACACACACACACACACACCTTCGAAACACCACTTGGCCTAACCTTCAGCTGTATTACTCGCATCATCATCTTCCTGACTGACACTTCCCTTCGAGTCGTAAAGCTCCAAAAAGTCCAAAGAAAACCACCACAAACATGTCCGAAATCCAAGGAAGCCGACGGCATATCTTGAAGGATGCGACACCACGCAAAGTTCAGAAACAGCTCACAGTCACATAAACAGTTGCACGAAAGGGAGCACCGGAAAACACGTCCGCTCGCTGTGACTGCCTGTTACACACACAGAGAGAGAGAGAGAGACAGACAGATAGACAGACTGAGACAGAGAGAGAGACAGACAGACAGACAGACTGAGACACAGACAGAGAGACAGACAGACAGACAGAAATAAAGACAGAGAACATGAATTGTCAGAGAGAGACAGACAGACAGACAGACAGACAGAGACAGAGACAGACAGACAGAGACAGAGAACAGGAACTGTCAGAGAGAGACAGAAAGAGACAGACAGAGACACAGAGAGAGTACATGTGTGTGTGTGTGTGTGTGTGTGTGTGTGTGTGTGTGTGAATATCAGACCGTTCCAAACTAACTAGGGCACTGTTGTATTTTGGTCATTTCCAGTCACCATGATTTGCCAAAGGTGTGTGAACACTTCCATCCAGTTGTCTGAGCATTGTGTGCTGCCTCAGTGCTGCACATCCGTGCAGTGCCAGCAGACAGAGCTTCGAGATCCCGAGTCCACATATATGCCATACAGGGGACCGGGCGCCTGCAAAGACCTACTCTGACAACATAGCGCCTCTATCCTTCATCAGCACAGATCAGCCTGAACAGCTATTTCCACACATGGCGAATGGAACAGTTAGTAACGCACGTGATGTGCGAAACAGATATCACCAAACCTGGCAGGCTGAATTCTTATTGATTTATCTGGCAGTCTGCACAGTTGTCATATTATACCTCGTCTGCACAGTTATCATATTATACCTCGCGCTCTGGACAGCTATTACCACATCTGAACAGTGATCAATGCACGTGGTAATCTGAATAGTTATTACCCCACCGCTGGCAGTCTGAATAGCTATCGCCACATCTGGTGTTCTATCCAGATATCATTGTCCCTAGTGGTCTGAACACTTATTACCACAACTGGCGGTATGAACAATTGTAACCATCCTGACAGTATGAACAGTGATTACCTCACCTGATGGCGTGAACAGTTATTACCTCACCTGATGGCGTGAACACGGCGGTCTTACAGTTATTACCACTCTTTGCGTCTTGTCTGGTCATTACCACACCTGACAGCCTGAACAGTTTATTACCATACATTCTAGCCGGACAGTTATCACCGCACTTTGCGGTCTGAGCAGTTAACACCACATTTGGCGGGCGCCTGAAAGTTACACGCCTGTACACTGTGGACTGGAAAGGAAAGTGACCCTCTTGGGGTTACGAAAGCACAGGGCGTCACTGTTTAGAAGCGAAATTAGAGGATGGGTAAGATCGAAGAACTTAGATCCCCGCTTCTCATCTCATCCCCCCCCCCCCCCCCCCCCCTCTCTCTCTCTCTCTCTCTCTCTGTCTCTCTGTCTCATGTCCTAGAGCCCCTTCTCTACTCCACTCTTTCATGCCCAGGCTGGTTCCGATTGCTTTTCTTCAAAGGTGCAGTAAACGCGTTTACCACGGCAAAAACAAGATAAAGGAGAAAATGTCATTGTGTTGACGTCAACAAAAATTCGTCATGAGTGTTGCGTTGCATGCGTTGTGGTTGGTTGGTCGTCATGTACTGTTGTTTACTATTCCAACATGCATCAGGACAACGTTTGTTGTCGAAATCTATTTCAATTCAGTCCAGTTCAGTGATTTGTTAAATGTCTTTTCATCGCCAGATGATATTAACACTTGTTTAAAAAAAAAATCAACTTATCTAGTACAAGCACAGCCACATCTGATATGTGCATATTTACGTTAAGTGAAATACCCTAGTGGTGCACAAAATTGTGATCTTTACAAAAATTTTTACAACTGTGACTGCGAAATAACCATGGCAACTTCAGCAACACATGAACCATATAAGACACTATTGACATATCAAAGTTAATCATCTCAATACCATTCTCCTGATAGAGCGGGGTCAGCACTGAGCATTCAAACAAAAGATGACGCACAGAAATGTTTTTTCTCTGCAGACGCAAGTAATGCCATGAGAATGTTTTAGTGTTCCAAGTATTCAGCCTTAATTTATGAATTAATCTAACAATGTGTGCTTGGGCACGATGGTAAAGTAGCCATGTTTTTGACTAAAATTCTGCTTATGTGTATACTTTTCCAAATTTGGATAAATTCACAAGAGGACAAATCTAAGGGATTTTTTGATGAATTTTCAGCGTTTTTATTTGCTCCTTCTTTTGCAAGACTGTCTGCTATTTCATTCCACTTTATACCACAGTGAGATGGGACCCAACAAAAATCAATTCTTATACCTAGAGTTATGAAACAATGCAGTAAATGTTTTATTTCAAAAAGCAAAAATCTTTTCTAGTTTTACAGTCCCAACGCTCTAGTGACTGTAAAACAGATTGGAATCAACACACAGTAAGATTTATATAAAGAAATTGGTGTGTCATGTATGTACATGAAAGCCTTTAGTATTGCATATAATTCTGAGGTTTAAATTGAAAACCCCTTTCCTAAATGATATGATTTTCTGACATTTAAGGTGGGTATTATAAAGCCAGAATCACACTGTCAGAGGATTCCAATACCGACCCATCTGTAAACGCTTTTAAATGATTTGGATAGGTGTTTTCTAAATGTTCACGAACTTCAGTTGTTAAAATATTTACATTATCACTTTTCTTTAACACAGTGTATTTGTAATCAAAAGAAGCATTTAGGTGCTCCCAAGGAGGCATTGGAGGTACCGCAGGAAATTTTGGTATATAGCAGTGATATCAATATTACAATGTGACATAAAGTCAGATGTGTAGTTTCTAACTGGTTGGGATATATGATTGTTTTTTTAGAACTCTTAGGAAAATCTTTATTGGAATCCATCTGTATTTCTTCAGTGACTGAATTTTTTAACAGAAAGACTTCTGACAATATACTTTAACACATCCAATATTCGTTTCTCATTAAATGGTAATATATTTGTTTCTTTATAACAATTATAAGTGTTTTGTATGAACTGGAACTCCAGAGCTAATTTCATGGCCTTACTATCCAAGCTTTACAATCTCTTTAAAAGAGAATTAGGTGTAGAGAAATATACTTCCTGTCCATATGCCAATTTCGATCGGACTAAAGCGATGTATAGCTGTAAAAGGGTATGACAGTCCTGACCCATGGTTGACAACATATTATTTTAAGAACGTTTAATCTTTTTCTTGTTTTATCAATCAGATTTTCAATATGTGTTTTCCACTTCAGCTTAGAGGTTAAAAATACCCCCAGGAATTTAACTGTTTATATTCTAGAATCTGACCATCTATCAAAAGCGAGGGTCGCATCTTTGGGCTCTCACCATTGTTAATCCAAATAGCGATATCATCTGCATATTGAACTACATGCGTAGCTTTTGACATAGATTTGGGAAGGTCATGAATTGGATTGTAAACAACATGGGAGCAATAACTGATCCCTGAGGAATACCCATATCTACATTCCTAAAGAATGAATAAGTTCTTCCAATCCGTGTACATATGCTTCTTTCCGTTAGGAAGGTTTTGATGTAATCAAACATTCTCCCAGAAATACCAACATTTTTTAATTTGAAAAGTAGCCTTGCGTGTCATACACAGTCGTAGGCTATTTTGACATTAAAAAAAATGTAGCCAAAGTACTTTTTTCTGCGGAGAATTGTTTTTTTAATGTGACTGGTCACTTTTACTAAATGGTCTGTGAAGTCTATTTTGTGATCCGAATGTGATACCATTTTGAGCATTTTCTCCATTTTGTGATCGTCTTATGACATTACACCATTCACCATTCAATATTATTTTCAATATCCATTCCAGTTTGGTACAGCACTCCGGATTTTTATCATCTTCAGGTCGTCAGTTATAGTATTTTCTGGTAACTTTGGCATCGTCAATAACAAATTTGCAATTTAGGTTCCTGCAAGCTTATGTACAGCTGGCCACTTTCTTCTGCTTGCATTACTTACGTCAATTTGAATTGTTCTCGGCGCGTCAAGAAATATCAGGCAGCTGAAATTTACATTGCATTCCAAATGAAGTCTTTATTCCTGCACGGCCACCTGCCAAGCCATCACAGTTTGCGTCATAGAAAAACACAAGCTTGGGTAGTATGTTGTTCACCTCGTGAAACTTTCATAAACTACATTGCTAGATTGGGTAAGTTTACTTTTAAAAATACCGTTGAGTTTTGTTGTTGTTGTTTGTTGTTTGTTTTTGTTTGTTTGTTTTTTTTCTTACATACAAAATGAAAATGATAAAGAGCGTGGTCATCGTTATTAATGAGGTAACATTCTTTAAGTGATGTTCGAACATTTTGGCACTGTATCAAAAAGTGACATTCATTCATTCCCAACAAAATCATTGCATGCCTCAGTATGTGTCTTGCTTTGGAGTCAGCCCGTCACACATAGAAAAGATCCACACACACACACACACACACACACGCGCGCGCGCGCGCGCGCGCACGCACGCACGCACGCACGCGCGCACACACACACACACACACACACACACACACGTGCGCACGCGCGCACGCACGCATACTCTCTCTCTCTCTCTCTCTCTCTCTCTGTTTTAAATCTGGTTTGTTTGGTGGGGACCCCCCCTCCCCCGAGTAATTGTCAAAAAAGAAATCTGATAAAGCCTCGAACAGCTGGTATTTTAAAGAACCTGTCACCTAGTTGTCACTTCATATTACGCCTCATATGACGTCAATTCCCAGGTCATTGAAATGGCGGTTCTCGTGCCACACTCATTGACTTTCAATAGCAGCAGAAATCTGATATCTTTCTGTCGCCTTAATTCATCCGCCAATTGATTCACGTCTGTAAATCTCAAACGCCCGTGCCAGTCATACCGGCAGTTACACCGAACGACTCTTGTTATCTTTTTGTCTCTTTCATGTTTCTTGGCTATTCACATGACGAAGATTGCAAAAGATTAACCATCGATGGCAACAGCGACACCAAAGAACGTGTTCCTTTATATGTTAACTTTCTCGCAGTCCTACCATGGTGAGCATTCCACGGATGAACAGACGTTAAAAAGGTCCACAATGCCGTAACTTAAGACCATAATCTCTCCCAATCAGAGTTCCATACACATGAAACACACAGTCCTATTGATCACAACCTGCAAGGTTGTCAGTACTTAAGACCAGTACGACGATTGGCACTGGGATTTCAACTTCAGGTGTTCCCTCCACATTTTTAGAGACTAAAATATCAGGAATATATACATCATGTCATGTGGGTGAAATCAGAAAATGAACTGGAACAGTTTATGGATCATATTAACTCGTTCCATGAAACCATCAAGTTCACCTTCGAAACATCGCCATGCAGTATCCCGTTCCTGGTTATAGCCATTTCTCTACAAGATGGATTCCTTCAAACAGATCTCTACACAAAGCCCACTGTTGCACATTGTTGTCTTTGTTCCCAGTGATGTAATTTCGCACATGTACACAGGAGCATTACATTCGTGAAGTGAGAATCCGAGAAATGTCCAAACGCTTCCAGGCACGTGGTACACGCAGAACATTGCCCAAACAGCAGCAGAAAAAGTCAGACGGATCCCCGACAAGAGGCGCTCCAGTATAAACCAAAACAAGCGTCAGAATCTTGTCCATCTCTGATCGTGACACAACCGTGCCAACTCACCATTGAGATCGTGGACACGAGAGTTACATCAGAGCCTCACCACCAACAGCGAGAGGATGAAAAAAGCAGTCCCTCAATCTTCTTTAGTGGTAGAAAGGAACTGGCACTCCTTGAGGACTATGCTCATGCCCTCTGGCCTACCAACTCTTGTTGATGACTGTGTTGGATCCTATAAATGTGGAAAGGAGGAGTGTGTGTTATGCCAGGTCCACCTTGTGGAATCCACATCGTTCAGATCGTCCAGAACGGGAGTTGTTCTAGCTCCGCAACAGAATGACATGCAAGACAAGTAACATCATCTACCTTCTGTTCTGTGACATGTGCATGACGCACACATTGTTGGAGATACAAAGAACAGTCTCAAAACAAGGTTTCACCACCACAGATCAGGCATAAACAAGTACACGGGCACACACATCACATCGCATTTCAACAGGCCACAACACTCACTCTCCAACATAAAATGTTTACCAATACAGACAGTGCACACTGACACAAACAAAAACGACGGCAGCGGGAGGCATTCTGGATAAGGAAATGGCAGACACTACATCCACGGGTTCGTCTTCTGCATGAGCGACCAACATCAACAGGGGGAGGGGGGGGGGGGGGGGGGGGGGGACCACCCTCGAGAGGAATGCCCCGAGGATGGAAGCAGAGACTGCGTGAGGCTTCAGAGAGTTCCAGTCTCTGATGGCTCGTGGGATGAAAGTCAGTTCTGCAGAAAATGTTTGGTAGTCCAGGTTGTGACCTCGTCGTGCTCTGGTTTGGGGTTTCATGTTTGGGGGTGGGGGGTGGGGTTACACTTGCTAGTCCATGGTGGATTTTGAAGAACATTTCCAAGCGGACAGTTCTGCGCCGTTCCTCAAGGGTGGGCCAGATTGAATTGTGACGTCTCAGGAAACCTAGGGCTCTGCTGGCCTTAGCACAGGTGTTGCTGATATGGGTGTGCGCAAAGAGAGAGAGAGAGAGAGAGAGAGATACAGACAGACAGAAAGAGAGAGAGACGTCCGCCAGCGCAGAGAGAGAGAGAGAGAGAGAGAGAGAGAGAGAGACGTGCGCCAGCGCAGAGAGAGACAGAGACGAGACATGCACCAGTGCAGAGAGAGAGACAGAGAGAGAGACTTGCGCCAGCGCAGATAGAGAGAGAGAGAGAGAGAGAGAGAGAGAGAGAGAGAGAGAGAGAGAGAGAGATGGGCGCCAGCGCAGAGAGAGAGAGAGAGAGACATGCACCAGCGCAGAGAGAGAGTGAAAGAGAGAGAGAGAGAGAAAAAAAAACATGCGTCAGCAGCACACAGAGAGAGAGAGAGAGAGAGAGAGAGACGTGCGCCAGCGCAGAGAGAGAGAGAGAGAGAGAGAGAGAGAGAGAGACGTGCATCAGCGCAGAAACAGAGAGAGAAAGAGAGAGAGAGAGAGAAATAGAGAGAGAGAGAGACCTGCGCCAGTGGAGAGAGAGAGAGAGAGAGAGAGACGTGCGCCAGCACAGAGAGAGAGAGAGAGAGAGAGAGAGAGAGAGACGTGCGCCAGGGCAGAGAGAGAGCACAGTGAGAGAGAGAGTAACGTGCGCCAGCACAGAGACAGAGACAGAGAGAGAGAGAGAGTGACGTGCGCCAGCGCAGAGAGAGAGAAGAGAGAGAGAGAGAGAGAGAGAGACGTGCGCCAGCGCAGAGAGAGAGAGAGACAAAGAGAGAGAGAGACGTGCACCATCGCAGAGAGAGAGAGAGAGAGAGAAAAGAGAGGAGAGAGAGAGAGAGAGATACGTGCGCCAGCGCAGAGACTGAGAGAGAGAGACAGACAGACAGACAGAGACAGACAGACAGACAGACAGACAGACAGAGACCGACGTGACAGAGACGAGAGAGAAAGCCAGCGCAGAGAGAGAGAGAAAGAGAGATAGACAGAAAGAGAGCGAGAGAGAGACGTCTGCCAGCGCAGAGAGAGAAAGAGATAGAGACAGAGACGAGCACCAGTGCAGAGAGAGAGAGAGAGACGTGCACCAGCGCAGAGAGAGAGAGAGAGAGAGAGAGAGACGTGCGCCAGCGCAGAGAGGAGAGAGAGAGGGAGAGAGAGAGAGAGAGAGAGAGAGAGAGGAGAGAGAGAGAGAGAGAGAGAGAGACGTGCACCAGCGCAGAGAGAGAGACAGGGGATAGACTCAGAGAGAGAGAGAGAGAGACGTGCACCAGCGCAGAGAGAGAGACAGAGAAAGAGATGTGCGCCAGTGCAGAGAGAGAGACTTGCGTTCGCGCGGAGACGGAGAGAGAGAGAGAGAGAGTGAGAGAGAGAGAGAGAGAGAGGAGAGAGAGAGAGAGAGAGACGTGCGCCAGTGGCAGAGAGAGAGAGAGAGAGAGAGATAGAGAGAGAGATAGAGAGACGGATTGCGCCAGCGCAGAGAGAGAGAGAGACAAGAAAGACAAGTCAAATTCTTTATTTACGAGGATAATAGATAAGCACTGATGTGCTTTTTTTACATCCAGCAGTCTCGCCCTGAATAGGTCAACATAAGAAGCATGCAAAAGTGACTAGAACTACAATACGATACTATACCCAAAAAAAGTGAAATGAGAGGAGAGAGAGAGAGAGAGAGAGAGAGAGAGAGAGAGAGAGAGAGAGACCGAGAGAGAGAGAGAGAGAGAGAGAGAGAGAGAGAGAGAGAGACGAAGGAGCGAAAGGAGTGCAAGGGAAGGGCGACAGAGAGAGCGAAAGGAGAGAGGGACAAAGAGGCGAGAGTGGGTGCGGGAAAGGGCGTTAGAACAATCTGACATCAAAACATTCCAAGGAGATGCAAGACAAGCAATTTGAAGCACCAGGGGAAAAATGAAAACTGGGGATGGGGGGGGGGGGGGGGGTGGGGGTGGGGGGGGTGCAAACACTTTCTAAATAGTCAGGGTCATACAAAAGGCAAAGAGGGTGGTTGGTGGTTGGTGGTGGATTTATGGCGAAGTATGCAAGTATTGGCACATAAGATGGTTGAAATAATGGTGTTTGAAGGTTGCTATGCATTTGGTGTTGTTTGGTTGATTCAGGGAGCGAGTTCCATTGACAGGAACCTGAATATGTTAAACTGGATTTGAATAAATCAATTCTAGGAACAGGGACATGAAGTTTTGGGTAGAGTCCTTGAGGAATTAATTGAGAATCTGTGAACTAATGTTGAGGGTGCCTTCCCAGACACAATCTTGTGCATTATGATCCCTTTGTTGTATTCTAATCTCAGACTTAAGGGGAGAACTTGAATCTTTTTATAGTCCGAGTCCAGAAGAGACTACTGCTTTTTAGGAGGACTAATTTGAGTGCTCGCTTGTGTAGGCTTAGCAATGGTTTGAGGGTGTTAGCGCTAGCAGAGTCCCCATAGAGTAGATCCATAGTCTATGTATGATTGGATATGAGACTGGAAAAAGAGCTTGCGTGAATGCAGGTCGAGGAAGCGTTTGATTCTGGAGAGTTGATAAACTTTTCTGCGAAATTTTGCTGCACAGTGAGGTTATGTGAGTTTTGCCAACTAATATTGTTATCAATTGTTATTCCTAGCACTTTGAGGAATGTAACCTGTTCAACTGGTACATTTTTAAGATGTACAGGAGGGAACTTAATAGTGAGATTTTGTCTTTTTTGCCTAGTTGTGATAAGCATGGATTTAGTTTTTTGAGGGGTGAAGTGACATGTGATTTAATTCAGTCCATCTTACGAGGTCATTTGCACTTTCTTGTAAAGTTTGTGCAAGAACAGTAACATCAGAATGATTTGTGTGTATTGTTGTATCATCAGCAAAGAGTTCACAGGTGGATGTAATATAGAGAGGTAGATCATTGATGTAAATGGTGAACAGTAAGGGACCCAGGATAGAGCCTTGTGGGACGCCATAGGAAAGTGTTTGAAATGAAGAGAAATTTGTATTAATTTTCACACATTGTTGCCTATTTGTGAGATATGATCAAAAAAGCGTAAGAGTTTTTGTGGATAAGCCATACAATTTCAATTTTTCTGAGAAGAAGGTTATGGTCTATCACATCAAATGCTTTTTTTTTGAAATCAATAAATAGGACACCACAATATCTGTTGTTGTTAATGCTAAGTATTAAGGTGGTGTAATGTGTGTTTTTTTATGTGTTTTTCCAAAGGTTTGGGAAAGAGTGGAAGTGATTGAGATTGGTCTGTAGTTTGCAGGGTCTGAGTTGTCACCTGCTTTGTAGATAGGTATGACTTTCGCTTTTTTTGAAACTATCGGGAAAATGATTTTTGTCGATGCATAAATTGAAGATGTATGTTAACGTATCTGTAATTGCTGGAGCTGCTAGTTTGAGGATTTTGCCATCTAGGCCATCCACCCCGCAGGCACCTGACTGTTTTAGGTGCGTTAGGTAGTGATAAACTTCAAAGACTGTTACTGGTGGAATATAAAGTTCAGACGTGATGTTTTTATCTTGGCAATATTGTTTCAGTTTTTTTGAAGGTCGTTTGATCTGGAAGAATCTGTCGTGACAATGTTACTGGCTATAGTGCAAAAGTGGGAGTTCAGCTGTTCGACAGAGATGTCTTTAATTACAGTTGATTTTGAAGAAGATTTTTATGTTTGTAAGCTCGTTAATAGCTCCCCATACCAATTTTGGGTTCTGGTTTGATGATATTAGTTCTCGATAATATTTCGTTTTTTCTCTGCGCTTCTGTGAATTTATTGCATTTCTCAGTTTTTTTTTAGATTCCTCTTCATAGCCATGTTGTTTAAGCATATCTCTAAGGTAACCTGCCTCCTGTAACTCTTTAGTGTACCATGCCGGCTTAGGATCATGTCGTACTCTAATCGTTTTTAGGGGCGTGTTTGTCATATATTTCTGTAAATGTTTTAATCCAAAATTCAACAGCAAGATCTGGATGAGTTATGTTGAAAACTGAAGAGAGATTTGAGTTAAGCAAGTCATGCAGAAAATCTTGGTTGTTAAAGTTTGTAAAGCAACGGTAGGTTATTGTCTTGTGTCCCGTTTTGGGAATTTTTACTCCTTTTTTGGACCATGTGATACACAAATTGGGTAATGATCACTACAGTTTAGAACAGGGACGCAGGCTTCTGCTACGTTAGTTTTATCTGAAATATAAATATGGTCGATAAGTGTCTTCGAGTTTGGTGTGACTCTTGTTGGAGAATCGATGAGTTGATGCAAATTAAATAGATTGAATGCTTGTGTCCATTGGTTTTGCATTTTTCAGAAGATCTATGTTAAAGTCTCCAAGTAAAATGATTTCCTTGATTCTAGCGAGACTGCATCCATCATTGTAATAAATTTGTCGACCCAGTTTACCCCTTTCAGATGGGTTCCTGTAACAGAATCCAACCAAAATGGAGGGTTTCTTTTCAGCTTAACTTCTATCCAGACACATTCTACATCTTTACTTTCTAGGTGTAGAAGTCGTTTGAAGGTAAGGGTTTCGCTGATGTAGATAAGAAGACCCGTCTCTTTCGGTTGTGTGTGTAGGATCTTTCCGGGATTGTGTTATATCCTGGAATAGTTACATCATTGTCGCTAATGCGTGCAGCTAATCTGGATTCAGAGAGTCCTAAAATATGAAAGGGTTTTCCATGATTCCAAATCAGTGTTGATATATCTGATGTCTTGTTAACTGCATTTTGGATATTAAGGTGACAGATTCGGAGTCCTTCTTTGCATGGCCATGCAGACTGGTTCTTGCTCATTTCTAGTTGTGTACTGATGTGATGATAATAAGAGACGGCGATTTTGCTCGTTGGGTGACGTTATGATGTGTATTATAAAGGAACAGAATAAAATCACATAAAAGAGCGAAAATGGGGCTGGTTTATACACCGTAACAACTTTTAGGAAACCAGAAGGGTATGAGAAAAAAAAAAAAAAGAAAATCTTTACAGTATCTGTCCGTAAAACTCCTCGGCCAGATGGTATACTTATGGATACACGTTTTCTGAAATGAAAATATACACTTCCTCACAAAGGAAGCAGTTTTAAAACATGATTACACTTAAGGGGATAGAGAAAGAGGTGAAAAAAGGAAAATGAAACTTAAGACAAAATATCAAAGAACCAACAACTCAAAATGAAAACAAGTGAAAAAAAAAAAACCACTCACCACTCACAAATACACAAGTCACGTAGCCGCTCCTGTAGTTTGCGAGTTGGCAATGCACAATATTACCTCGCTCGCAGCAAGCAGTAGTCTTTTTTTTTTTAATTGCACAGTCTGCTGCTGTAGAGGCTTTGTTCAGTCTCTTTCCTATAAGCACACAAGTCTTGCGCTTTTACAAAGTCTTCTGTTGTATACTTCTTTTTTTTTCACAACACACAGTCTTGCGCTTTTCCACAGTCTTCTGTTGTTTTACTTTTTTTTTCCACAACACCACTGAAGCACTTCTTGATACGAGAGTAATAAGTCGTATTAGTATGATGCAATACATATGACAGGCACACGACAGACTGCAGTAGGCCATGCAAGGAAACAATCAAACAAACAAAAACACACATAAACACACACACACACACACACACACACACACACACACACACACACACACACACACAAAAACGCACGCGCGCGCGCATACACACATACACACGTGTGTGTGTGCACCTACACACATGCATGTAGAAAACTATTAATGCGCTCACAACAATTAGATATGCGCAGACACACATAGCACATGGATTATGAAATAGCTTATTGCAGTACATATCTATGTGCTATGCATTGGATATTAACATTATGCAATGACATACAAATATAAGGATGCATACAGTGACATATCAATTCAATATAATGAGGATATGGGGAGAGGAGCTGGTTGGTGTTGCTGTGACAGGAACTGAGCAGTCATTGTGTTCAGCAGCTGAACAACAAATGGATGTAGCGGGCTGGGGGGGTTGTGCTGACTGCAGTGGGATGTGTGTGATGGTGGGGGTCGGAAGTGTGATGTGTTGGATGGTGGTAGGACTGTTGTGTTCGGAAGTGTAAGGTGGGCATTGTCTGGAGTTGGTGGATTGTATGGGGTATTAGAGGGTGGCAGTTGTGTTGTGCTGGGAAATTGTGGCCAAGCTGTGTTGTGAGGTTGCAGCTGAGATGTGTTTGGAGGTGGGATGTGTTGGTTGCTGCTAGTGTGTAGTTTGGACATGGAAGGGGGTGATGTGCTGTGTGGTGGAGGGTGCAAGTCACGTTTCTGTACTCTTTATATTGATGTTTTGTCATTTCTATTCACTGGGGAAGAAAAAGGAATACATGTGGGTAGGGGATTGTAGAAGGGGTTGCTTTAGGGTAGGGCGACCTAGCATATTATATACACTGCGAGAGTTGGATTTTTGGGAGTGTTTGCTGGGAAATCAGTTTTTCGTAGTCATAGCTAGGGGACTGTTAGTGGTCACAGGGGCGTGTTGTGTTGCAAGACGGTCACTTCTTGCTCTTTGTGTGGTGGGGCCTGACGTAGCTGGAGGCTTGGGTCTTGTGTGGTTATTAGTGGGACAGATGTTGGAGGCAAGGACTTTGCAGCCATATGAACTGGGATGTAGTCTGTCCTGGTACATGGCTTTCTTTAGCGCCCCAGATCTGGCGAGGAAGGAGGGGGTGTTATCTAGGTAACTGATCCTCTCTTGACGGCAGGAGAGGCGAAGATTGGCCGTGGATCGTGACGCCATGTCCTTAAGGGGGGTGTTGCCAAGGGGAGGAAGAATGGAGGAGGCCTGCAGTGAAGCACTGGGGAACGCTTGCCTGAGTAGGTGGATTAACTCAGCCCAGTCTGCTACAGGCACTGGCCTTTCGTCACAGCTGTTGATCCCCACATGGAAAGTGACCCGCTGGATGTGGGGTGATGGGGGCAGTGATTTCAGCCACTGACACAGCTGATGGACTGTCAGGCCAGGCACTGACAGATTTTTCACCTGAAGCACTCTGTGGACATTTCCTTCTCATCTACCCCCTGTAACACAGAGTCTCCTAATAGCAGTCATGTTACAAGTTTCTGGGATTGTCTTTTGTCGTAGGATAGCTAGAGGAGGTGGGGATGTGGTGGATTCTGTTTGTTGATGGCAGTGGGGATTTCTGTCATTGTGTTTTGTGTGTGTTTTGTTCTTGTTGTGTAGAGAGATTTTGTTGATGGAACAGAAGAACCTGTGTTTTGCTCTGTAGAACTGTACGCTGTATGTATTGGATGTTTCCACAGCATACTCCATCTCTGTAGATGATGTAGTTGATGTGTCACTGTGTGTGTTGTAGTAGTACTTTAATTTAACGTCTTTTCACAAACTATGTGATATTAGACAAGAAAGGAGAGATAGACAGACAAATAGAGGGACAATCAGACAAACGAATAAACAACAAACCTACACTCACTGACAGTATCAGATTAAAGCAAATACCTGACTGGACTACAAAATCAAGCAGAAAGTAACTTTCAAAGCAAAATCAATATCAGAAAAAATATCTGTCACAGACATGCCTGATAAATGTGGCAGAAATGCCTTGAGAGGCACACATTCGAACAAAACATGATCTCTTGTCAGTTTTGTTTCCCCGCATATGCATTTTGTTGCAGAGCTATATTTAGTTCTAAAAGCATCCAGTTTCAATCGATGAAATACTGAAACGAAGTTTCTGTATTGATGCATATCATAAAATGTGCAGATTTTGGATGCTTTTGAAATGATCAATACTAAAAAGAGGGTTATTTTGTGTCTGAACATGAGTAACAGCTTTGTTCTGCCCATTTCTGAAATTCCCAAGCTGTTTTTGTTTTAAAATTTGTTGACTCTCTTTCAAAGTGAACGGTATGGAAATAGTTTGTACCCTCGTTCCATTTTCAGCGCCTTTTTTTTCGCACATCTGTCAGCAAGTTCATTGTTCAAGTTTATTTTTCAGTGTTTGTATGTCTTGCTGCATGTTGGAGATAGTGCGTGTGGCTGAGATAAGCTGTTTTTGAAGGTGTGTGATAACGGCCATGCTTGCTAGCTGAGAGAGTGTGGAAAACCGATGCTGAGAGCTGGCACTCTGGGGGGTCAGTGTGTTGACAGAATGGGTAGCAGACTGAGGGTCAGTACTGGTGGGGGAGGGTGACACACACACGCTGTTCTAGACACACGGGGTGGGCGTGGGAGGGGGGGGGGGGGGGGTCAGTGTGTTTTGCTGGGTGGAGGAAGGGACTGAGGAGTGAGAAATGTCAACAGGGGGATGAAGGGCTGTTGATGGCCGGAGACTGGAGGGATGCAGGTGGCGATTCCATGCTGTCTGGGGCGGATGAGGGAGGGAGTGTGGCATGGGACGTGTTGGGAGCTGACAGGCAATTGGGATTCCTGAGTTAGTGAGGGGTGAGATAGTGGGGGGAGGGATGGAATCACTTGACTCGAGCGATGTTTCCACAGCTTCATTAGTCCGTGCATCACAGATGATCAATGGGGTCGGAGGAAAGGAGTCTGTGACATTGTCAAGGGCATTCGCAATTGACAATGTCGTCTCGCTCGTCTGGGGCGGTTGGCTGTGGCGGCTGACTCGGCGGGTCGGCTAGCCAAATCCAAGGGTTTGTTTGTTCTTCCTTTTTGTTCCTTTCATAACACTTGAGGTTGGATGGTGGGCTTAATTTACCACAATACCCTTTTCACACAACAACATCTCCCATACAGGCAGGTGGGTTTGGGAGAGTTTTCGAGCTGA
>JADBJO010004873.1:0-7500 GCA_016801955.1 Conus betulinus
ATCTTCAAGGCGCAAAAACAGACATCAAATACAACAGGTGGGATATAAGTGAACTCCAACAAAACAGTGTCTTTTTACATGACAGACTAAATGAAATAGACGAATAACTCGAAAAACTAGATGTGGCAAAACGAGAAAAGAATTTGAAATTTTTTGGAATACATGAATCAGCAGCATGGGAAGGAGCGAATGACACTGACGAGATCGTAGCAGTACTCAATTATTTCTCTTCCGACAGATGGTGGTCAACCAGAGACATTGAATATACGTATCGTATCGGAAGACACAAAGGTGGAAACAGGCAACGTCCTTTGATTGTATGTTTCAGCCACATGAACGATAAACTCCATATTCTGAAAAACAGAGCACTCAGAGCTCGGCTCCGACAAGAGGATATCCGAGTGGCAACAGATCTCACTGTTGGCCAAAGGGAGCAGTGCCAGCGACTGAAGCAAGAAGGTAAAATACCAATATTTAGAAACGGAAGACTGTATGTAGATAGATGGTAGGCCACACAACTTTATACCTAGGCAATCAAAATGATAGCCATCTGCGGTCATTAAAAAGTGATGATGGCCCCACCAGCTACAAGAGACATGGCCCCTGCAACCAAAATGGAAACATGGAAGAACTCTCGCCTCGTGTTTCCCCTGATCAGCAGCAGGGGGGGAGGGGAGTTTTCCGTATGTTCCCCAGACCAACTACGGCAGAAAAAGGAAATCTTCTCCACTTGTCCCATCAGATCAGCAGCAACAGGTTTTTGAACACTTCCCTTTTCTAGACTCCGTGCACTGGCCACCACTTTTGAACCGGCAAAATATGGCACATCGTGACAACCCCTCGCCTTACAGGTTTGGCTTTTCCCCTTTACCCAATAGTCCTCTGACCACTCCACAGGAATTCAATGCTCTTCCCACACCTCACAGGTCACCAAATTGTCAGAGAGCAGAACTGCGACAGAGAGGGGTACAAAAGGGAATCAAGGAAACACACAAAGAAAGACAGCAAGAAGAAGATCAACAACACAACAAACAAACAATGCCATTGGGAAAAAAACAGCAAAAACAGCTAGACCAGCAACGGCAACACCAAGAACAACTCCAGCAATAGCAGCATGAACTGCTCCTACAGAGTCAGCAACAGGGGCAAAGAACAAAAGCTTCAGTCAAGAAACGTTCAACAGCAAGAACAGGGAACAGGAAAAGCTAAAGAATCAACAGCAAGAGAACGAACAGCTGCGAGAAAAATGACAAAAACAGCAACACCAAGAACAGCTGCAAGATGAGCAACATCAGCAAGATCAGCTGCAAGAAGAGGAGCTACAACTGCAAGAGGAAGAAGAATGGCAGCAAAAAAAGCAGCAAGAGTCGCATCAGCAGCAAGGAACAGGACAGCAACAGGAAAAGTCAGAACAACAGCAGCGGCAGTTAGAACCGCAACAAACATCAACTTTGCTGGACCAGTCTGAAGACAAGCAACCTGTGGAACAGCATGAAAATAATCCCAATAACCCAGCCTGCCCTCAACTAGTGCACACAGGTCTAGGGGAAGAGGGCACTACCGACTCTGACCCTAAGCCTGTGTCTCGACAGTCACGCCCCAGAACTAGACAGGTGCCAGACTTCAGGACTACCGAGCATGAAGAGGAAAGGCGTGCCTTACGCTCCCGACATGCCGGCAACGTGCCATGAGTCAGACGAACATTGTGGATGCCTTCCGCAGTGCGCGAACTGACAGTGTTTGTAGCAGTGATGGGAGTATGCTGAGACAGCCTTTACCCCGAGGAGAAGCAACAGCAAACACTGGTGAGAAATAGGATTGAGGCCGGGCACAAATTACAAGTGATTGCGGGAGCACGATTCCTGATATTGACCACTCCCCACGTCAGTTTCAACAAAATTTACATAAAAAAAACCATTTTCCCAGTCAGCATTCTTAATTACAATGTATGTGGATTGCATGCAAAATTAACTGATAACGAGTTTGTCGATTTTATTCAAAAGTACGATTTTGTTTGTCTGACAGAAACATTTATGGACAATGAAATTAACATGAGTATTTTTCAAGATTTTCATATTTACTCTTCAAAAGCTAAGAAACTATCAAGATATGGAAGGTGTTCTGGGGGTGTAATGGTTTTGGTTAAAAGTGTTTTTCCGATCTTGTACAAAGAATAGAAATTGATATCAATAATGTTCTAACTTCGAAAATATCAAAAGAATTTTTAAAGAACAGATAAGGATGTTTTCTTTATTGCAGCCTGTATTCCATCTTACGATTCCCCCTTTTGGAAATCAGAATCTAATGGATATGGTATCGAGGTGTTAGAAAAATGCATGCTTGATGTTCATGAATCCTACGACGACGTTTATGCCTTGATTTTTGGCGATTTAAATTCTCGCACAGCCAACAAAAATCTCGATTTTAGTCTGTCTGATATGGTGATTATTTGGAGGAAACAAAGAAAAAATTGTCAAAAGGAATTCACAGGATGTTGGAGTGAACCAGTTCGGTGAACAGCTTCTTGACTTTTGCAATATTTTTGACTGTTGCATTTTGAACGGACTTGTTGAACATGGTTTTGATGACAGTTGTAGCTTCATATCCGATTTTGGGTCCAGCCTGGTGGATTATTTTGTTGCATCTTTTGAACTGCTTTATCAATTTGAATGGAGATATTTAACGGTGAAAGATAGGGTGGATTCGGATCACTTACCAGGTACCTTGTCAATTTTGTTGGAATCTGATAGAAGGGTCATTAGCAATACAACTGATAGTAGTAAGACGAATAATGTGAATAAAGTTTTGTGGGATAAAAGCGAAAGAATCTGACTTAGATCAAATTTTAACAGTGAAGATAACATAATTAAATTAGAAATTGCTGCTCAAGTATTGGAACTGGACGTTGATCACGCCTTGGAAATGTTTAATGATTGTTTGAAGTGTGCCACACATTGTATGGTTAAAAAATGCTATATCTCGCCCAAGAAGAAAAAGAGCGCATGGTATGACCAAGAATGTCAAGATGCTAAAGTTAAATGTATAAAGATGTTAAACATTTTTAGGAACAGCAAGAGGAATAAGAAAAAGACGCTTGAAAAGGACAGACTTGAGTACACTTTAAATAGAAAGGAATATAAAAAAAACTGCTTAGGAAGAAAAGGCGGGAATTTCGCCAAAGCACAGCCGAATCCTTGGCAGCTAATGCGCACAAGTCAGCTGAGTTTTGGAAAGGATTAAAGACGTTAGGTGGAGTGAGTGCACGAAAGGGTTTGGTGATACAATTGGAGTGTATGACTGGTTTAATCACTTTCAAGGAGTTTTTAATGAGGGTAGCAACGATTTAGAGGGAAACGGAAGCAATGTCACTAACGATTTTGGGCAATAAAAGGGCTGATAGCTTAAACAAAGAAATCACAGAAGAAGAAAGTAAAAGAGGCAATAAGGAAATTAAATAATGGGAAAGCAGGGGGGTTAGATGGTGGTGTTCCAGAGATGTTGAAAGCAGGAGGAGAGAGGGCTGTTAAGTTCCTAACAAAGCTTTTCAATAAAGAGTTTGACTCTGGGATCTACCCTCAGGAATGGTGTAAAGCTATAGTTGTTCCAATTTCAAAAAAAAGTGATGTTGACCAACCAGACAGTAGAAAGAAACTCGTGGAGAGCCCTCAGAAGAGAAGCCCCCTTCAAGCGAGTGTTTCGGCCCTATCTCCTGACACTCTAGGGGGGTTGGGCCACAACCGTTTCATGACTCCGGATGTCCCTCTGCTGCCCCTTATTTTTCCCATCTTGGGATGAGCCATGACTGGGATTCGAACCCATGCCCTTCTGGACATGCTCATTTCCATTTAATGACTCGCGCACTAACCACTGAGCTACAGGGACACCTGATATTTGTAGGAAATTTAAGCCTTATGAAGTTCACTTTTGTTCCTCCTTGACCAGATCCAACTTGAACACCTCTCTGCCGCTTCTGCCATTGCTTTCAGGGCTTGGTTTTTTCCCTCCCTGCAACTGAGAACTGTTTCATGAGGCTGTATGCAGACGTTCCCACAAACCCCCTAGCTCCAATTTCTGCAGTGAGGACTTTGACCTGATAGCCTTCTCTCTCTCAGGCTGTTTGCCAGATCAGCATACTTTTCAGTCTTGTAGATCTGAGCTGCCTCCATTCTGTTCTCATATGGCACCGTGAGCTCGATCATGATCAGCTGCTTGGTTGACTGAGAGTGTAATACTATGTCTGGTCTCATGCCACTCTTGCTGATAATCTCTGGGTGACTATTCCATTCTGGGAGGTTGCTGTGCACTCCCAGTCATCTGCCCCATCCAGCAGACTCTGCCTGCATGTTCCGAGTGGCACTGTTGTTCTGGCCATGATTCGCTGCCTCCTGCCGTGAAGAATGTTGTGGATGCTTTTGGAGTCCTGATTTTCCCTTTTGTGGTGTAGGTACTAGCCCAGACTACTTGTACTATCTCTTTGAGCACTTGGTTGTGCCTCCATGTGTACCTTCCTTGAGCCAGGGCTACTTTACATGAGCTTAGGACATGCTCCACTGTTTGTTTTTCATGGCAAAGGGGGCATGAAGGATCGTCTGTTTTTCCCCACTTCACCAGGTTTGCATTTGAAGGCAGAAGGCCATATGCAGATCTGAGAATGAAGCTGATCCTGAGAGGGGCCATGTGCCAAATGTCATTCCAAGTGAGACTTCTTTGGAGTGCATTCTCCCACGTTGTCCATTGCCCTTGCTGGCTCTGCTGGACTGCTTTTTGGAGTCTTTGTTGGTCTTCTTCTTTTCTCATCTCCTGAATCATCATGTCTCTTTTGGCTTTTCCTTTGACCTTTGACCACCATTCAGTTTTGGTCATCCCCAGTCCCTTGTCTGTTGGTCTGTGTGTGTCCTGTTATTTCTCTGATCTTGAGACTTTCTTTTGCAGAATCCATCGCCTCTTGAACTTTCCATTTTCTGCCTGTCTTCAGCTGGGGCTTGATTGCTTCTACCACCTTGTCTCCTGAGTCCTCCAGCATGCTTTGAAGTCTGATCTTCCCTGCTTTATATTCCTCCAGGATGGATTTCAGTGGTAGTTTAAGCTTTGCTTGGCGACAGTATAGCGCTATGTCAGTCAGACAGGGTGGGACACCAAGCCATTTCCTTGTGAACTTGTTGATTTTGGATTCCATTGCCTCCACTATGCTGGTGCAGATGTCGTATATCATCAGAGGCCATAGGAGCTTTGGTATCAGCATGAACTGCAGACACCAGACCTTGTATTTGCCAGGGAGCCCACACTGGTCAATGGTCTCCAAGCCTTCTTCCGACATCTGTTTGGTTTCTTTTGCTCTTCGTGTGTCTTTCAGCGTATCATCATACCATCTTCCAAGGCTCTTGACTGGCTCTTCTGTTACTGTTGGAATGGCCTGGTTGGCAACACTGAAGACCACAGATTCGGCCACTTTTCCTTTCCTCAGTGAGAGACTCCGTGATTTCTTTGGCTTGAACTTCATTCTGGATGAGGCAACTATGTCGTCCAGCCTCTCCAGCACGTGACGTGTCTCGTCTTCTCTGGATGAAATCACTGTAGTGTCATCCATGAAGGCCTTGAAGGGGGGCATCTTGTATCCATCGCCAAGGTCTGTTTGTCTTGCGTTGCTTGTTGCTGCTTCCAAGATGACTTCCATTGCCAACACGAACAGTATTGGGGAAATGGCACAGCCCATTGCAATGCCCACTTCCAAATTGATCCAGTCTGTTGTGTACTCCTTGGTAGAGAACCGCATTGAGAAGCCATTGAAGTACTTCTTGAGCATATCGCGGATGTTCTTTGGCACAAGGTACATCTTAAGAGCCAACTGTATCATCTCATGGGGTACAGATCCATATGCGTTTGCCAGGTCGAGCCACACTACGTCCAGGTCTCTCTTTTCTGTTTTTTGCTCTTTGGATTGCGTCCCAGATCATTGTGGCGTGTTCTACACAGCCAGCCACGCCTGGAATGCCACCTTTCTGGACTGACACATCCAAGTACTTGTTTTCCATGAGGTACTTGGTCAGCCTTGCTGCCATGACAGAGAAGAAGATTTTCCCTTCGACGTTCAGTAGTGATATTGACCTGAACTGGCTGATGTCACTTGAGTTTTGCTCTTTGGGGATGTACACACCATCTGCCGTCATCCACTGGCCGCTGATCTTCTGATTTCTCCAAGCTGATCGCAGCAGCCTGTGGAGCCACTCCAGCACCTTGGGACATTTCTTGTACAGCTGGTAAGGTATTCCGTTTGGCCCTGGTGATGATTTGGCTCTGGCTTTGTCGACCACCTCTTGATTTCCGCCAACGTTGGAGGTTTGTCATTGAACTGTTCCTCAGGGTTGGTTGGCCACACCAGACCTTGAATGTCGAGTGGTGCTTTGTTCTGTGAGTCAGAGTATGTTTTTCTCAGATGCTGCTCAAGAACTTCTTTGTCCACTCTTAGGGTCCCAGATTTTGGCTGCTCGAATAGAGTTCTGGCAAACTGGAAGGGGTCTCTGAAGAAACGCTCTTGTGTCTTCTTCTTTTTGCTTTTCTCTTCCTCGCAGATTCCGCTTTGCTGAGGGCGCTGTGTTTTGCTTTCAGGTCTTCCCAGAGTTTTTCCAAGCCTTGTTTTTCAGCTGGCAGAGCAGTCTTCATTTGCTTCTTGAGGTTTTTCTTTTGGACCCTGATCTTGTCCATCTCTTCTTGGCGTCTGGATTTCTTTGGAGGTGTTTTCTTTTGGGTAGTTTTTGCTCCATAGGCGTCTCTACATGTGGCATACACAATGTCCCCATATGTGGCTAGTTTGTGTTCCAGGGTGCTTTTCCCTATCAGTGCATCGAGTCTTTGGACGATTGGCATCCAGTTTCTCCCAATCTTCAGTCTCGTTTGCTCGTGGCAGGTTGAGTTTCAGGCGCCTGGCATCGAGGGCCTGTGCAAATTCCTCATCCAAACCAAGAGCGTGGATGTCCTTGGCACTGTGGTTTAAATCCTGGCCTTGGTCTTCCGACGTCTTATCTGCTGATGCAGTGCGCTGCTGCTCATTCAGATGAGTCTTCACACATCCCATCTTTGTTCTGTGGATCTTCATGCCACGGGTGGTAGCGAAACGCTTTCCACAGACACATGGATATTCCATTTGGTCCATGTTCGTAGTCCGTTTGGGATTTGCAGTCGTGATTGGTTGAGCACCGATGGATTCGGACAACTATAGAGGGATATCATTGATTAATGTTTCTTGTAAATGCTATACATCCATTCTGAATAGAAGATTAATTTCTTGGCTAGAAGATAATGATATAATAGTTGAAAAACCAGGCTGGGTTTCGAAAAGATTATTCAACAGTAGACCAGATATTTAATCTCTATGTATTGGTCAGAATATGTAAATAAGAAAAAAAACAGAAAATCTATGTTGCTTTTATCGACTTTAAAAAAGCATTTGACTCTGTTAACCATGCAAAGTTATTGAACGTAGTTTACAATGAGGGTATAGGA
>JADBJO010004873.1:12500-15000 GCA_016801955.1 Conus betulinus
CTAAAAGATCCAACCTATGTTCAACAGAAAAATGGTTAACACTATGCAAACCACACTTAGCAACTCTAAATACTAAAGTAGAAATAGTAAACAACTGCAGGCACAAATGGAAATCGTTGTCAGCAAACGCACCCTGAACTGTAAACAACCTGAAAACCGAACAACACGTGCAGCCAATCCGCACGTGTAAACAGTGACATTGGGCCATATAACACCGACAGTAGACAATCCAAAACAATCCTGAGGAGAGCCAGCGCTCGAAACAGACCTGTCGATTTTAAAACTTCCTTTCACCATCTTATTTTTCACAGATGTTGCTCCCCAAGGTGTCGAGCATTTTAAGAATTTTATTAGGCATTTTAGTGGTATTCTTGATATACATATACATACATATATATATATATATATATATATATATATATATATATATATATATATGCACAATCATACATACACAATCACATGCACATCTCTCTCTCTCTCTCTCTCTCTCTCTCTCTGTATTCATCCTCCTTAATCCATCCCTTCTTCCACCTCATTTTCTTTGTCTTTTTCCTGGCACGATTGCTCTCTTTGTATTCACCCCTCTTGATCATCCCTCCCTCCGTCCCCTTTCATTTCTTTCGTAGTTTCTTCATACTATCTCTGTCTTTTGATTTGCCTCTCTCCGTCTCCTTGTCTCTCGTTGCCTCCCATCCTTCTCTATGATACTCACTTGTTTCCCTTGGTATGTATTTCACTTCGTTCCCCCACCCAGTACTTCTCAAGTCTACCACCTTTATGTGTCAATGTTCTCTGTCTGTCTGTCTGTTTGTCTGTCTATCTGTCTGTCTGTCTGTCTGTCTCTCTCTCTCTCTCTCTCTCTCTCTCTCTCTCTCTCTCTCTCTCAAACAAGGTGATGCTTGTAGCCCTGTTGTTTTCTCATTGTTTATAAACGAATTAGCTTTAGAAATTATAGCAAAAGGAAGACACGGTGCAACACTTTCTCTTGATTTGGTTGAATTATTTATTTTTATTACTCGCTGATGATATTGTCTAATTATCTGAGACTCCAGCTGGCCTCCAGACTCAGTTAAAACAATTTGTGCCAGGCAGCTTCTAAACTTCAGCTAAAAGTAAATATGAAAAAGAGTAATATTGCGGTTTTCAGAAAAGGTCACTTGGCAGCAAGCGAAAGATGGTATTTCAATGGACAGTGAGTGGCTGTTGTAAATGGTTATAAATACCTTGGTATCTATTTCTCTACACGCTTAAGCTTTGCAGTCGCTTGTCAGGACCTAGCAAGCAGAGCAAAAAAAGCTTATTGTGTATCTTGAAAAAAAATATACATGTTGAATAATAATTCCTTGACAGTGTTTCTTAAACTCTTTGATGCTCAGGTTCAACCGGTTGCTCAGTATGGTGCTGAGATCTGGGGCCTAGATAAATCTGCTGTTCATGCAGAAAGAGTTCATTTATTTGCTCAAGAAATTTCCAGGGGTTCACGTGAAGACACCTGATGAATGTGTTTATGGGGAAACAAACCGCCATCCAATCTATATCAGTTCATCTGTGCAGTGCATCAGATACTGGCTGAAGATTGTTCAGATGGATGATAATAGATTACCACTCAAAGCATAGAACATGTTGCTGGCATTGGAATCGCGTGGTAAAAACGTGGCTTTCAGCGTACGAGATTTTCTGTTTCATAATGATTTGGGTTTGTTTGGATGAATCAAGGAATACACATATATATATACAAAAACACACACACACACACCCTCCCCATACACACACACGAAGGGAGTTTTGAATAAATATATAAATAATGATAATAAAGCTTATTGGATGACGACCATTTGATGACAACAGTGCTACAGGATGATAATCATTCTTGACACTAAAATAGCAAAATGGAACTTTGATGGGTGATGGTCATTTGATAACAAGAGTGCTACAGGATGATAATCCTTGTTGTTACTGGAATCATGACTTCGATTAAAGGTACTGTGGGATGCTGATCATTGTCGTAGGTGAAATGATGTGTGGCAGTAGTATAATGATGCTGGCTGAGGGGCGGGGGGGGGGGGTATCAATGACTGATGGGTGATGATCATTAGAGATCAACAGTAATGTAGGATGGTCTTCTTCCTTGTTCACTTAGGTAGGAACCCTGGAGGTATTGACGAAGGCTGCTGTATGGCGAAGGCCCTCCAGTGGTCAATAGGGCTTTCCCTTCGTCAGAGTGTTCGCAGGCTAGGTCGTTGGGCTGTGATGCATGGATGATTTGAAGACTTGCCGTTGTGAAATATAGTGGACATGTCTCAGTCTGGAGTGCCCTGTCCTCAGTCTCACAAAGGTCTGATCTGAGCATCTGGTAGTGTCCATCCCTCTTGTTGAAGTAGGGTGCTGCTCAAGCCATCTGCCTTTTTGGTTTTGATTCTCCTTGATAAAACTTTTGATTTTTGCAAAAGAGAGTCTTCCTGTTCTAGTTGGGGCTGCTGTTCTCCTTCCTTTGCCA
>JADBJO010004873.1:20000-35675 GCA_016801955.1 Conus betulinus
GTGTGTGTGTTCATCATAATTATGTTAGTCTAAGTCTTATAAGCCTCTATTGGTTTTGCTTAAATACGTGAAGACCGAAATTTTCTTGAAGAACGCAGTAAATCAGGACAGTGTGGAAAGTTCTAACCTGGAATCAGCTCAGGATGGGTTTCCATCCATTTGAGCAGCTTAGATTCTTTGGATTTTCTCCACTTCTCTGCCAAAGTGTTGAACGTGTAAAGAAAGGGATTTACCGCAGCGTTTAGAGGTAAAATGAAAATTGCCAGGGCTACATTCACTTCTCCTGGTATGGGGCTTCCAGACAATGCCAACATCCCACACAGTCCAATGGGAAACCAGCACATGAAGTCTGTCAGTGCTATGGTGATCAGTCTTTGAGCTATGGTCATGTCTTGTGACGTCCTTGTAGAGTTAGTCTTCAGAGTGTTGCTCTGTATTGACCAGTAGATGACTAGCTGACCCACGGAGATGAGTACAAACAGAACGAAATTCAGAACAATCAGTACGCCAAAAGAATAGTGTTTTCCTTTGAACTCATGTCTTGTCACCGGCAGTGGAATACAGATGCCTGTCTGGGAATAGAACTCCCAGTGGGATGTTGCCGGAGTAAAGGCAGCGATGCCAGAAACCCGCCAGTCAGCCAGATCATCAGACAAACCATGGCTGCTGATGTTTTCTCAAATCGCGCCACGTGCTGAATGGGAAACAGAGGGCAATAAAACGATCTAGAGTGATCAAACAGATGATCAGAGCTGATACCTCACTGGACAACAGAGACAGAACACCGGCCACCTTACAGGTCACGCTGTGTTTCCATATGTCATCATGATGGAGGTATCTGCCTCGGTAATGGCTGTCAGCTATACCTATGATAGCCATGTAAACACCCATCAGAAAGTCAGCCATAGTCAGCTCGGTGACAAACACATTGAAACCGCTTGAAGAGGTTACCCTTCTCCTTAACAAATGCGCACAGAAGCAGAAGACGTTGCCAGACACGGACAGACAGGCGACCAGCCAGCCACAGAAACCCTCGGTATGTCCATGACTGTAGTAAATCTTCACACGATGAAATTTCATCTTTGGGGCCATAGCAAGAGGAAACGTCGAAGTCAGGAGGTAAAATTTCACTGCAGCATAGTTTATAGTTCTGTGAAGAAATGGTGTGTAGACGAGAAAGACCTGCGAAAATGTCTGGTGGAAACGTTTTTATAGGACTTCCATGCGTGTACAGCTCAATTAACTTCAATGTGAACCGAAAACCATTTGAACCTATAGTGTGAATGGAAGTATCGGTTAAATTCAATGTCCGTAATGCTGAAAACTGTGCTAAGACTTTAGAATCAAATTCTCTTAGTTCTGTACGTGACAGATCTATCAAAGACAGCATGGTTTGCTGGACATCAGAAGAAAAATCAGAGGAGAGTCTTGTGATAGGATTGTTAGACATGAACAACAACGCTTGCATGTTTTCTAAGGCAAGAAAAGAAGTGATGTTGATATATGCTGTAGATTGTTGTCACTGAGGTCAAGGAACCTCAAATTCAGTAATTTTAATGCAGGCAAGATGGTCAGAGAGCAGTTGGCGAAAATCAGGCGAACAAGATAAGCATTGTTACCAACATCAGACAGTGCCATGCCGGAACCTGTAGCATCTAAAGAGCGGATCTGAGGGAAGAGGGCTGCATGGAATGGGGCTGAAGACAAAGCATGGAATGAACTTGACAGAGACAACCACCAGGGCAATGACGTTACACCATAGCTCATCATCATGCATTAGACAGTGAGGCCAGCCATCACACACATGATCGCTATGTACACAGATAATTGAAAACCTGCATCGGAGAAGTCCTGGACATTTTACTTCCTCACATCCGTCTTCGTCCTCATGACCTGTGCAGTCATACATTCCATTACAGCGTGTGTACACTGGCAGGCAGTCATTGAGCTGGCCGGGACAACGGTAGTGACTGTCAGGACATGGTTCACTGAGGTTCATTGTGGTAATGGCAAACTGTGAAATTCCATCGAAATTGACCAGAACAGGAGAAGGAACACGTGACATGTCCACGTGTTCACCTTTGAAAGAAACACAGTTTCTCTTCCTCTGATTCACCCTGACAGTGCGACAATTGATCACACAAATGTTTAAATGGCACACACTGACCACTTGTACATGTGAACATTGTGCTGCCACACACAGGATGCCGACAGAAAGATTCATCACTGGAATCTGGACAATCAGTTGTGAAGTCACACACCAAGGTGTAGGACACAGTGGCTGTATCGCCGACACTGCAGGGAAATGTGGGAGTTAAAGTGACATCAAGGTCTGTGTGAGTCAACATGTTCATGGTCAATGGTTGATCAGAAAAAAGGCACAGAGATGAATACTGTTGACTACACGCTTCATCCTGGCTAGAGCCACAGAACAGTTGTGTCACCGTCACATCTCCGTGTGTGCAAACTGTTACAGAGTGTTGTGTTTTGGGTAGCCATAATTTGGTGTCACCTACAGCAATGCTGTTTGGACTGAAGGATTCTTTAGCCTTATCTACGCTGACTTTACAAATCACTGACTGTCCACGTTTGCCTAAGGTCAGAGAGGTGTCGTCTGAGATTGACATTTGTTTTAAGGACAGAATGAGAGGATGTTTACAACCTTCACTTACAAAGGAAGCTTTAAACAAATGATGGAACACCGTTCTGTCCTCACTGTGTAGACTATGTCTATACATGTTAGGAAACGTCAAATCGTTACGATGCAAGCCAACCGCAAAGAGTCCCAGTGCGTTCCAGTGTCTGTTGGATTTGTCAGTGATTACACTATATGAATCATACATACAAGTAGGAAAAGCTGGTTTACCCCCAAAACATACTACATATGGTATCAGCTCTTTTTTTGTATGGTCCGATATACAGACCCCCCACAAGGATTCTGTAACAACGGCCACATAACGCCACCATTCCACGACACTCCAAACTGCTGAAGGGGCACTGTTCTGTTTCATCCCGTCCGTCCTCACACTCTGGCTTTAGGTTACACGCCACGTGATGCTGAAATCTGGAATAGTCTTCCACTGAACAATTCCAGAGTCCCGTTGGTAGCTTCTGGGGTGCCTTATTTTCAGGGAAAAAGGACAAGAAAAGTTGGAAACATTGTGTATTTGTTTCCTGTACACACTCATCCGTTCGTAAAACGTACATAGAGTTTAATATCACCAAAGCGGCACATATGAGCACTATTAGAACCGATCCTACGAGAAAACCATTCAAACTTTGTACAGCTGAACCGACCAGTGACAAAATACGAATGTTCGTAGTAGCGTGAAAAAGAAACTCTAATTTCGTGTGCTGTAAGTGCTTTGAAACTGAACATCATGAAATTTCTGGCTGGCACAGAGAAAGATATGCTGTCACGACTGGTTTGAATCTTACTTCCGTTTCTTCTGATTGTCACGTACCCGGATGACAACGACGTCATTACCAGAACCAGTCGCGCATAACCTTTGACAAATCATTGTGACTGAAATTGTAAGAAGCGATGTCATCAACAAGAGTTTGAACTGAAATACAGACCATGAAACCAACCAGCAACAAAAAGTATAGTAAGTACAACGACCACATTATGGCTTCACAGTTGTAATGATGAGTAGAAACTGTACTTGTTAACCGCATTAAAGGCAGGCAATCACACACACACACACACACACACACACACACACACACACACACACACACACACCACACACACACACACACACACACACACACACACACACACAGACAGAGAGAGAGAGAGAGAGACAGACAGACAGACAGACAGAGAGACAGAGAGAGAGAGAGAGAGAGAGAGAGAGAGAGAGAGAGAGAGAGAGAGAGAGAGAGAGAGAGAGAGAGACAGAGAGAGACTAACTCTTTAGCGTGTCCCTCAGGGCTTTCTCTCGCTCGATTTCCACAAAGTAGTCAGAGACTGCCATGTTCGTCAGGTGTAGTGGAAAACCAACTCGGAAGGTCATGTTAGTGCTCTTCTTACAGAGGTTCCTGTCATTAGCGTTTCTTTTCTATAAGCGGCAAAATCCCTGATCGTTTTTCCTTTCCTAATTCACGATGGAAATGACGTCCTTACTGAAACTTTAATCGATAGATGACTATGGCTTGTGTTTCTACCAACGAATGTTGCAGAAAGGATGATACTTGCTCTTGCCTTGTAATCCCCCCTCCCCCCCAATCACCCTCCAGCCCCTCCTTTCCCACTGACTGTGAATTTGACAAGCCATTAGAAGACCTAATGTGGTTGTTCGGCTATATGTCCGAGGACTAATACAAATAAAGGTGGCATATCTCTATGATGATGATGATGATGATGATGATGATAGATATAATTTAACATATGGTTACAGTTGTAGTTATCATCATCATCATCATCATCATCATCATCATCATCATCATCATCAGATTATGATCATGATCATGCAGTGAATGGGAAAGATGGTGAGATTAAATCTAAGAAAAATACAATTGCATAAATATTTAGACAATTCAAATGGAAGAAGTTCATTAAATTATATGAATAATGAAAATAACGAAATTGCTACTACTACTACTACTACCATCATCACTGCTTCTACTACTACTTCTATGACCAAGACTACTACTACTACTAGTCCTACTAAGTTGGTGGAGAGGATTTAAAATGATCAATGAATACAAAGCTAACAATAATACTACTGGAACGGACGGAGAAGAAAACAAATGAACAAATTAAACAAAGGAGAACAAAGAAGATCAATATATTTAAAGAGGAAGAATGTCTGTTTGAAGTAAAATCAGAATAGGCAAAGGGGTGATTGAGAAGTGAGTAAAGAATAGATTGATCAAGAACATGATGATAGTCAATGGAGGAGAGAGGGGAGATAGCTTTAACAACATAGATGTAAGGTTAATAATGAGTGATACAGTAGTAGTGTGTCTGTGTACAACAGCGAGGACTGGTGTCATGGGGGTGGATAGACACAAACATTTTCGGAAATGCACAATTGCATAACAGTTCAGAAAATACAGAAGGAACATAATTCATTATAAAGTATGAATAATAGTTACAATGATAATAAAATGATGATGATCATAAAATAATGATCGATGATGATAATGATAATAATAATGATAACAATAAGTAGTAGTAGTAGTAGTAGTAGTAGTAGTAGTAGTGTACACAACAACAACAACAACAATAATAATAATAATATAATAATGATGATGATGATGATGATGATGATGATGATGATGATGATGATGATAAGTACATGCAAAGAAACAAAACTGATAAGTAAGTAAAAAGCTGAGAGATCCCGAAATAAGAAAGAGAGAGAGAGAGAGAGAGAGAGAGAGAGAGAGAGAGAGAGAGAGAGAGAGAGAGAGAGAGAGAGAGTATATGCATTTGAAGGAAATCAGGTACGTAAAGAAAAGACTTGTAAGTAAAGATAAAGATAGTAACACTTACAAGAGGTAAAGTGGTAGTGTCTGCAGATAGCAGCGTGGGCCAGTGCTGTGGGGGGAGGAATAGGTACGTGTGCACATGCTGTTTTTGGGATGTTGAGGCCAGGTGGGCAGAGGATCCTCAGACAGGATTCCTGCGAGGTGCACCTGAGAGTTATCACTCTGTAACTGCTAAAGCAATGGCACTTCAGCATGACTGAGGCTGTGTTGAGGACAGTCGAAGAGCAGAACAACTGGCCAGGGTTGATGATAGTGGATGTTGGTTAGGTGGTCTGAAATACCGAGTGTGCGGAATGTCTTAACTACATAGATCTGACCAAAACGGTTCACTGTAGATGGCATACTGAATGTTGCAGCTCTGTAGGGCGAAAGTACGCTAATATTTGAACGAGCCTTTGAGGTCATGTAGGATAATGTCCCGCTTAGTAAAAAGACAGATTTTGCAGTTGGGTTTTGAGCACGGACAAGTACCGGGGGAACGTGTCCAGTTTGGAATGCACAAGTAGACCTTTGCGATTTTTGTCGAGCGTGAAAGTAATCATGGGTTTGGGTCTCAAAAGGTAGGTTGTCGACCTTCTACTGTGTGTCAGTTGGAATTAAAGATCCTGCCGATGGGAAAAGTGTGCGGGTGGAAGAGGAGGCAGGCAGTGGGGGTCTGTCTGGTTCTTTGGAGGATGGGCTTCCTGTGCAGTTGTTCTGGACACAGCTGTTGTACAGATGACAGCGTTCTTAATGACGGCACTGGGGTATTCATGAGTGGTGAAAAGCTTCAATATTTTTGTTGCTTGCAGTGTGAAGCCCCCTTCATCGGAACAAGGTTTGTACAAGCCGAGGACTTCGGAGTATAGAATTATGGGGGTATTTTGTGAATGGGTGGTGGGAAATGGTGTGGTCCAGAAACCAATAGGAATCAGTGGCTTTGTAGAAACATGAGGTTTTAGTGATGATAGTTATAATGATGATAACAAAGATGGCAACAACAAAAATAACAATACTGATAATACTATAATGAAAATGAAGATAGGAAGGGTAATATAACATCTAAGAAATATATAAATGCGTCACGGTCTAGAAAGTACAAAAGAATGTAATTAATCAAAAAAAAGCATGAAAATCGACAGAAGAAAAAAAACAAAACAACAACAACAATAATGATAGGATAGGATAATAATAATGATGATGACGACGATGATGATAATGATAGTGATAATAATAGATGATGATGATAATGATAATGAAATAATGATATCATTATTAACTTTATTATTATTATTATTATCATTACTATTTATTATTATTATTATATTATTGATAATAATAATAATAATAACAGTAATAATAATAAATAAAGTTAATAATGATAACAATAATAAAAAATAGAAATTAGGAGGCGGAAAGGAATGAAACTTATAAATGAGTAAAAAGTTAAGAGTACTGTTGATACAGAAAAAGGGAGAGAAAGAAAGAAAATATGTGAAAAGAAGAAGGATTTGTAGTTGAAAGAAAATCAGGGTAAGAAACGGGGTTGAATACATGAGCAGTTAAAGAACAGACTGAGAGGGGAAAATGAAGAAAGCAAAGAAAGAAGAAGAGGAGAGAGCGAGAAAAGCTCTAACGCATACACAAGGTAAGTAATGAGTGGTGAGGTAGTGTGTCTGTGAAGAGCACCATAGGTCAGTGCTGTGGCGGTAGACAGGTACATACTATGTTGGGATGTTGAGGCCAATTGGGCAGAGGGTGCCCAGTCTGGCTACAAGATAGATTTCCTGCATAACGCACGCAGCGTTGTTGTCAAAATTCTGATTGCCAAAGCACCGTGACTCGATGTTGTGTTGGGGATGGCTTTATTAAGTGCAGAGCGACTGGTTTGGGATGGTAATGGCGTGTGTCGGTCACACATTCCAAACTGCACATAGTAAGTGTGTGGGATGTCCCACCTAGTCACAGCCAAGAGTGGCAGATGGAGGGAATTTGGTTCTGAAAAATACTTTATCTGTTTCTCTGTTCTAGTCAACTACCCAAAGGTCTTTAACATGTTTATGAAATATCGGAGGTAGATGAACTGGGCATTTTCTTTTTAAGTGTCATTTCCTGGCTGGATGATCAGTCATCATATTGCCTCAAATGCCTTATTGACTGGGACCCAATGAGAAAAATGTTGTTAGTATCATATTTCAAAGAAGTTTAAAGTGGAGAGCAGGTGGGGTTTTTTTTTTTTTTGTTTGTTTGTTGTTGTTTTTTTTTTATATACAGAGAATATGTTCAAACGACAGTTTGAGGAAAGTTTTTGTCTAAAATACCCCCCCCCCCCCCCCCCCCCGCTTACCCCCCTCCCCCTCACAACCAGCCTGTGAGTAATTGCTGTACGCCAGGGGTGGCAACCGAACTGATGTCCTTGATGGTATACAGGTTCAAGAATTTTGAAATGAGCAGAACCATAGAAGACATAGCTGTAATCCAGTGTGAAGCTGATTAACGTCCTGTGAAAAATGAAATATATTTGTTAACAACCCCACAAAGTGTTTGTTCACATGACATTCACGGTTTCCGGAGTTTTGAATTGAGTTTTTGGTAAAACACAAGACTAGAAAATCTGGTCTGTTCAGAGCATTGCGTTGTACTTTGTTGTGTGCAGTTGTATTTTGGCCGACTGGTGTCAAAATAGCTAATTTACCATTTATGTTGGGTTCCTGAAAGTAGATAATTTCTTCTTTTCACTCATTCTCTTCTGATGTATTCATCCACGTATTTCTTTGCAAATGATTTTTTTTTGCGGGAACATCAAGTCTCATTTTCAATCTTGCTAATAATTGGTCTTCTCGGGTCTTCCTCCGTGTCTGTGCCACTACGGTCCACGTGTACAACAAAGGGTTCAGGGTTGAATTGAGTGGTAACATGAATACCACCAGAGTGCCGTGGATCTTGTCCAGCTCAGACGTACCTTCAGCTTTCATCGAAGTGACCAAACCAAATGAAAACCAACAGACAGCTTCCATGACAGCTACTTTTCTCATCAGATGGACTTGAATGTAAAGCAAACTGATGGTTGGATCTAACGTAATTCTGTATGTCGGTGATAATCTATAGATGACAACCTGACTGCTTGCAATTATCAGGCATACAGTGACATTAATGCTACAATAACTTCGAACCACCTGAATTTCCGATTAGATTGGTACGACTGAAATAATGCCAGACGACAAAGTCCAGACTGATTAGAGAGGCCCAGTGTGAAAGTCCAGGAAGAAATGGTACCACAGATAACAACATCCCAGTGAACCAAACTACCGTAAATATAACGTTTCTGGAACTTCTGTGGGATATCCAAGAGTATTTGGGAACATACAAGATGAAAATAAGATCCAAACTGATGAAGAATATAATAAAAACTGATACCTCATTGGATAAGGATGAGAGAAAGCCACTCACCTTGCAAGGGACACTTCTGGTCCATGTTCTTTCAAACAGGATGTATTGTCCATAAAATATTTCATTAGCTACTATGACGATTGCAACATTACTTCCCATACAAACGTCAGCAAAATGCAAATGGCCAAGCACGGTTAAGAACTTATTCCCAAACAGTTTTTGAACTCTAAGTGGGATCACAAAACAAACTGCATTCCATGGCACAGCAACCACAGTCATCAACCAAAAGAAAACTGAATGCAATTCGGAAGGAATCAGAGTTTGACATGAAGGGAGTACTGCGGGGGCTGCTAAACAGTTCACCTGATGTGTTCGTTTAGAATATATACCGTCACAGCACAATCTGTAATCTGAAGAAAGCAGGTTTTTTTCAGGTGATGCGATCTGGCAAACAAATCCAAAGGAAAATAGTTTATTGGACTGGATCTCATGTCCAATTCAATCAGTTTAGGCATGTTTTTAAAGCCTCTGTCTCCAATGGTCTCAAGGGCAGAAGCTGACAAATTGAAATGGACCAAATTTGGTAAAAATAGAGAAGCATTTCACTGGTAAGAATGCTGAGAAATGTCTTTGATAAATCTAGTCTACTCAGCGTATAGTCAATATGTTTTGACAGCTGGTTCGTCATCTTCCACAGAGGGTTGTTGGCTAAAGATAGAGTCTTCAGATTTAGCAGCTGGACGAAAACAGCTACGTCTAGAGTCTTCAAATGATTGTTTGTGAGATCTAAAAACTGCAAGTTGCCGAGCTCCGCAGTTGAAATGTTACTTATGGAACAAGATGACAGGCTCAGGAATACGAGGTACACAGCTTTTGTGAAGTCTGTCAGAGACATTCCTGACCAAGTAGCGTCTACCTGGCGTATACGAGGGAAGAGATCTAGGGGAAATGAGGAATTGCACCAGAATGAGTAACCTAGACACAGACAGCCTTTGGGACAGGTCCTATCACACATCAGTTCATCATCCCGCTGTGGACACTGACCCCAGCATCACACAGATGATCTTCATGTACACAGACTCTGGATTCTCTACATCGGTAGTAGTAAGGACAAGCAACTCTGTCACAGTTGTGTTCGTCTTCCCCATAAACACAATCATAATATCCGTTACATCGAGTATAGACCGGAAGGCAGTACAACCACTTGGTTGTGCAGCTGTAATGAGTATCGGGGCATAGCGCCTCGGCGTTCATCACCTGGTGAGTGAAGTAACCAGAGCCGTCTAAGTTGATGTAAAATCTTCTCGCCTGGAATGTGCCTAGAAAAGGGGGAGAGTATCCACTACACCTGACTTCATCAGAATCGTCCAGACAGTCTGAATATTCATTGCAACGCTGGCTTTGCTGGAGACACTGAGCGTTGGAGCAAAGGAAGCCATGGCATGAAGAATGTTTGACAGAAAGATTCATCACTGTTATCCAGGCAGTCCTGTCTGAAGTCACAGAGCAAAGTATACGGCACTGTTGTAGAGTCATCACCACATGTGAACATGGCATACGTGTCTACAGTCGTTATCCTTTCAAAAAATGGGTGACAATGCCGCCAATGACTAAAGTTTGCAAACAAGTGTAGCAGTGAGCATTGTGCTTTACCGCAGTTTCTTTTGAAATCTGAATACAGAAATGCGTGCGACACCTGTTTATTTGGAAACACACACAAAAACTGCTTTGTGTTTGTAAACCATGAATCAAACTGGTTTAATGCACTTTGCGAAGAGAATTTTCGAAATGGTGTCCAAACGATTTCACATAGTAATAAGTTAAAGACTTGAGCTGATTCAAATTCTTTATGCCACCTCATCTTTGGCCAAAGTTTTGTAGTGTAAATGGCTCTTGTCAGAACATACCGGAAACTGTACGGGTTAATGCTATAAATCAGCGTATTGTCAGACCATTTAGGGAATTTGCTATAAACAAAATGCATCTTGTTCCAGCCGGATATATACCCAAACCCCAGTTCTATCGTTTCAAAGTTTCTGAATATATGTAAAGAGTCTTCCTGTTCCTCCCTTGTTTTTATCAATGCCAGTTTCCCACCTATACTTCTGCAACAATAAGACCCCGTAACAATAGATACTCTCTTATTCAATGTGATCAGTTTCAAACATTGTTATTGGAAGCCACCAGTCCTTTGCATTCAGGACTGCTGAAGGGACAGTGTTCTGTTTCGTCTTGGCCATCTTCACACTCTGGCTTCAGGTTACAATGCAAATGATCCTGGAAAGCAGAATAATTCGTCACAGAGCAATTGAATAAACCATTGGAAACTTCACGTGGTCGATCATTCTCAGGTAGTATAGAAAAAAAAAGAACAAAACAATGTGAAGATGGATCTTCGGTATGTTGAATTCCAAGATATGTTGTAAAAAAGATGCCAGGTGGTGTGAATTGTGTTATGCGCATACGTTGCACAGTTGGATGAGTTGTATTAGGTTTTTGGTATTTCAGTACCATGGACTCGTCAGCACCACGCCAACGCGCATTAAAGTATGATCGCCTGACACTGATCATAATGCCATGACCTGGTGCAACATTCAGTCCAATTCTGAAATGCCCTCTTTTGTTTGTGCTCGGTTTTATTAAATACCCAGAATCTCCAGTTAGGTATTGTATAACAAAATTCACACGTTTAACTTTGTTAAACATTATTCTAACTGAAGGTTTGTTTAAATGGCTCACAGAGATGTAGTTTTTTCGTAAGATTGGATGAACATTTCATCAAGACTATGATAGCTGCATTTAACTCTTGCTGTGTAATATATTCTTGTTTCCCACGACCTTCCATCACACCAGAAGGCTAGGCGTTGAAGATGAACGTTAACGTGGAACCATTTTGAAAACTTCACGTAGATTTTACAATAAGTGGCGGAAACACCACACATGCCATACGCTATTCCTGAATGTTTTTTTGTAAAAACCTGGGCAAGCCCCAACGGGATGAGACATTCACATGCAGGATTTGAATCTTTGTTTTGCTTTGACTAAAGAAATATTCGATCCCTGGACACATGGTCCTCAGTGTTGAGGTGTTAATGTTGATATTGTTCACATTCGCTGGATGTGTGAAGACGTCAGAGAAGCAAGAAAGAAAAAAATTCAAGACTATGGTAATCATACATGTCACTACATATTGTTCTGCCATTAATTATAACAGACACTTTTATACATTTTGCAAAAGCTATTTCAAATACACAAACTAAATCATGTAATTTCTGAGCCTGTGCCTTCCATTGGTGAGGCACATAGGTTGTTGTTTAGAAACACATGGACTGTCTTTGCAACAGAGGGGAGAATTGCAGAAGCGAGTGCAATCATCGGCAGACTACACACCAATGTTTAGGATAGAAGAGGCGTCAGTCTATAAAACGCTGAAGATTCACAAAGCAGTTGTTCTCCCCACACTCATCTGTGCTGTGCATGTGAAACGTGGACAGTCTACTAACGTCATTCTAAAAACGTGAATCACTTGCACACAGCCTGCCACAGAAGATTGTTAAACACCAAATGGCAGAATTAAATTCAGACACAGAGGTGCTTGACCAAGCAGGCCTGCCAAGAATCCACACATCCTGATGCTGTCTCAGCTTCAATGGGCAGAGTAGAAAGAAACTCGTGGAAAGCGTGGCAGCAGAGAGTCCTCAGAAGAGAAGCCCCCTTCAAGGGGGTGTTTCGGCCCTTATCTCCTGACACTCTAGGGGGGTTGGGCCACACCCGTTTCATGACTCCGGATGTCCCTCTGCTGCCCTTTTTTTCCCATCTTGGGATGAGCCATGACTGGGATTCGAACCCATGCCCTTCTGGACATGCTCATTTCCACTTAATGACTCACGCACTAACCACTGAGCCACAGGGACACACTGATATTTATAGGAAAGTTAAGCCTTATGAAGTTCACTTTTGTTCCTCCTTAACCAGATCCAACTTGAACACCTCTCTGCGCTTTCTGCCATTGCTTTCAGGGCTTTGATTTTTTCCCTCCCTGCAACTGAGAGCTGTTTCATGAGGCTGTATGCAGACGTTCCCACAAACCCCCTAGCTCCAATTTCTGCAGTGAGGACTTTGACCTGATAGCCTTCTCTCCTCAGGCTGTTTGCCAGATCAGCATACTTTTCAGTCTTGTAGATCTGAGCTGCCTCCATTCTGTTCTCATATGGCACCGTGAGCTCAATCATAATCAGCTGCTTGGTTGACTGAGAGTGTAATACTATGTCTGGTCTCATGCCACTCTTGCTGATAATCTCTGGGTGACTATTCCATTCTGGGAGGTCTGCTGTGCACTCCCAGTCATCATCTGCCCCATCCAGCAGACTCTGCCTGCATGTTCCGAGTGGCACTGTTGTTCTTGGCCATGATTCGCTGCCTCCTGCCGTGGAGAATGTTGTGGATGCTTTTTGAGTCCTGATTTTCCCTTTTGTGGTGTTGGTACTAGCCCAGACTACTTGTACAATCTCTTTGAGCACTTGGTTGTGCCTCCATGTGTACCTTCCTTGAGCCAGGGCTACTTTACATGAGCTTAGGACATGCTCCACTGTTTGTTTTTCATGGCAAAGGGGGCATGAAGGATCGTCTGTTTTTCCTCACTTCACAAGGTTTGCATTTGAGGGAGAAGGTCATATGCAGATCTGAGAATGAAGCTGATCCTGAGAGGGGCCATGTGCCAAATGTCATTCCAAGTGAGACTTCTTTGGAGTGCATTCTCCCACGTTGTCCATTGCCCTTGCTGGCTCTGCTGACTGCTTTTTGGGGTCTTTGTTGGTCTTCTTCTTTTCTCATCTCCTGAATCATCATGTCTCTTTTGGCTTTTCCTTTGGCCTTTGACCACCATTCAGTTTTGGTCACCCCCAGTCCTTGTCTGTTGGTCTGTGTGTGTCCTGTTATTTCTCTGATCTTGAGACTTTCTTTTGCAGAATCCATCGCCTCTTGAACTCCCATTTTCTGCCTGTCTTCAGCTGGGGCTTGATTGCTTCTACCACCTTGTCTCCTGAGTCCTCCAGCATGCTTTGAAGTCTGATCTTTCCTGCTTTATATTCCTCCAGGATGGATTTCAGTGGTAGTTTCAGCTTTGCTTGGCGACAGTACAGCGCTATGTCAGTCAGACAGGGTGGGACACCAAGCCATTTCCTTGTGAACTTGTTGATTTTGGATTCCATTGCCTCCACTATGCTGGTGCAGATGTCGTATATCATCATCAGAGGCCATAGGAGCTTTGGTATCAGCATGAACTGCAGACACCAGACCTTGTATTTGCCAGGAGCCCCACACTGGTCAATGGTCTCCAAGCCTTCTTCCGACATCTGTTTGGTTTCTTTTGGTCTTCGTGTGTCTTTCAGCGTATCATCATACCATCTTCCAAGGCTCTTGACTGGCTCTTCTGTTACTGTTGGAATGGTCTGGTTGGCAACACTGAAGACCACAGATTCGGCCACTTTTCCTTTCCTTAGTGAGAGACTCCGTGATTTCTTTGGCTTGAACTTCATTCTGGATGAGGCAACTATGTCGTCCAGCCTCTCCAGCACGTGACGTGTCTCGTCTTCTCTGGATGAAATCACTGTAGTGTCATCCATGAAGGCCTTGAGAGGGGGCATCTTGTATCCATCGCCAAGGTCTGTTTGTCTTGCGTTGCTTGTTTGCTGCTTTCAAGATGACTTCCATTGCCAACACGAACAGTATTGGGGAAATGGCACAGCCCCATTGCAATGCCCACTTCCAAGTTGATCCAATCTGTTGTGTACTCCTTGATAGAGAACCGCATTGAGAAGCCATTGAAGTACTTCTTAAGCATGTCGCGGATGTTCTTTGGCACATGGTACATCTCAAGAGCCAACTGTATCATCTCATGGGGTACAGATCCATATGCGTTTGCCAGGTCGAGCCACACTACGTCCAGGTCTCTCTTTTCTGTTTTTGCTCTTTGGATTGCGTCCCAGATCATTGTGGCGTGTTCTACACAGCCAGCCACGCCTGGAATGCCACCTTTCTGGACTGACACATCCAAGTACTTGTTTTCCATGAGGTACTTGGTCAGCCTTGCTGCCATGACAGAGAAGAAGATTTTCCCTTCGACGTTCAGTAGTGATATTGGCCTGAACTGTCTGATGTCACTTGAGTTTTGCTCTTTGGGGATGTACACACCATCTGCCGTCATCCACTGACCACTGATCTTCTGATTTCTCCAAGCTGATCGCAGCAGCTTGTGGAGCCACTCCAGCACCTTGGGACATTTCTTGTACAGCTGGTAAGGTATTCAGTTTGGCCCTGGTGATGATTTGGCTCTGGCTTTGTCGACAACCTTCTTGATTTCCGCCAACGTTGGAGGCTTGTCATTGAACTGTTCCTCAGGGTTGGTTGGCCACACCAGACCTTGAATGTCGAGTGGTGATTTGCTCTGTGAGTCAGAGTATGTTTTTCTCAGATGCTGCTCAAGAAACCTTTGTCCACACTTAGGGTCCCAGATTTTGGCTGCTCGAACAGAGTTCTGGCAAACTGGAAGGGGTCTCTGAAGAAACGCTTGTGTCTTCTTCTTCTTTTTGCTTTTCCTCTTCCTCGCAGATTCCGCTTTGCTGAGGGCGCTGTGTTTTGCTTTCAGGTCTTCCCAGAGTTTTTCCAAGCCTTGTTTTTCAGCTGGCAGAGCAGTCTTCATTTGCTTCTTGAGGTTTTTCTTTTGGACCCTGATCTTGTCCATCTCTTCTTGGCGTCTGGATTTTTTTGGAGGTGTTTTCTCTTTGGGTAGTTTTGCTCCATAGGCGT
>JADBJO010004873.1:38350-48350 GCA_016801955.1 Conus betulinus
TCCTCGAGGCCGTACCGCCTGTCAACACAAAATGAGGAGGCGGTATGAAATTAATGGTCTTTAATGGTTCTGTTTTAAGATGGACCACGATAGTTCCCATACCCTGCTAGTGAAGGTTTTTTTTTTTGTTTATTTTTTTCTCACAACCATTCCGTCCTACCCTCCATTTTTGCCTATTTTTCTTTCTTAAATCTTTGCCAAGACATTACTGTAATGATGGAAGAATTGTCAGCCTGAACTTGTTCCCACGCCCACCCCCCACCCACCCTCATCCTCCTCCCACCACCACTAATTTGTTCACAGTATTATTGTCTGGTCAAGTAGTAGGAATTGGCATCTCTTAGGAGATCTAAGTAAACCTTGCGCAATTTAGAAAGTGAAGGGTTTGTTACTGCCAAGGACACAGGCAAACAGAGTACAGGACACAGCCGCCGTTTCTCTCCAGGCTCTTCTGTTAGTGGCTGTCTTGAGGAGATCTGGCATGGTCATTTTGGTCCAGTCCTTTATATTGTCGGACCAGCTCTTTCTCTGCCGTCCTCGTCTGCGCCCTCCTTCAACGGTACCTTGAAGGATGGTTTTGGAGAGGGTGTTGTGACGAATGACGTGGCCAAACCATGCCATCTTCCGTCGTTTGACGGTTGCCAGAAGTGGTTCGTGGGGCCCAACTAGGTTAGTGACCAGGTTCCGCGCACATATCATTGGTCTTGTGTTCTTTGTAGGAGATGCGGAGTAGTTTTTCCTCAGGCACCTGGTCTCAAACGCCTGGATTTTCTTTCTGTTTTCGGCCATCAGTGTCCATGTCTCGCAACCATATAAGAGATCGAGACCACTAGTGACTTGTAGAGCCGGAATTTTGTGTGGAATTTGATGTTGTTGCTCCACACTCTGTTCAGTCTGGCCATCGCTGCTGATGCGGAGTTGATCCTGAATCGGATTTCTGCTGTGCAGGTGCCATCTTTGGACAGGTTTGCTCCCAAGTACCTGAAGCTGGTCACTTCTTCCAGGGGTTCACCATTCATGGGTATGTTGGCACTGCTTTTAGTCGTGCTGTTGACCATGACCTTTGACTTCTCTGTGCTGACCTCCATGCCGTAGGCACTTGCTCTTGTACAAGTCTGTTTGTGAGATCCTGGAGCTCGGTGTTGCTGCCCCCCATGAGGTCGATGTCGTCTGCGAAACGAAGGTTGCAGACCGGCCTGCCGCCAATGCTGATGGTGGTGTGGTGTTCTTCGAGGTCTCTTGCATGATTCTCTCCAGAAAGATGTTGAAAAGGACTGGAGATAGTGGCCCTGCCTGGCTGTGGTCGGGAAGAAGCCCTGCTGGTATTGAGAAGTACTGTGCTGCTGGAGTGTTCGTAGAGGGCCTGGATGACTTGGACGAGCTCTCATCAATGTTGAAGTCTCTGAGATCTTGCCATAGGCCCGCTGTGCCACACCCGGTCGAATGCCTTCTTAAAGTCAATGAAGAAGTTGTGGAAGAGGTCCTTTTGGTGTTGTAGATGTTTTTCAATCAGGACTCGGCAGTTGAAAATTTGTTCCACAGTGCTCCGCCCTCTTCTAAAACCTGCTTGTTCTTCTGATAGCAGTTCCTCAGCCTTGGATTTCAGTCGGTTGATGATGATGCGAAGCATGACTTTGCTGGGGTGGCTGATCTGACTTATAGTCCTGTAATTTTGGCATTGTTTGAGGTTGCCTTTCTTGGGTAAGGGAATCACCAATGACTGGGTCCACTCTGTTGGCCACTTCTTTTTCCGTCCAGATCTTCTGACAAAGCATTGTTAGTGCCTCTGTGGTCTCTTTCCCTCCGTATTTCACAAGCTCAGCTGGGGACATTGTCCACTCCTGGGGATTTCCCTGGCTTCAGACTTTGTATCGCGGCCTCAACCTCCTCCTCCTTCAGTACTTGGAGACCGTTCTCACTGTCTGCGGGTCGTTGGTTGTCCTGCAAAATGGATGTGTCCGGGTTGAGCTGGTAATTGTAGAGGCCCTCACAGTATTCTGTCCACCTCTTCAGGACTTCTTCATTCTCTGTCAGTAGCTTGCCATCCTTATCTTCGATGACCGCTGATCTTGTCTGGTTAGTCTTATTGAGGGTCTTGAGTGTGTTGTAGGCTTCTTTGCTGTTCCCTGCCTGCTTCCATGCCTTTCTCGATTGCTTCGCACTGCTCCTCTATCCAATTTTCCTCGGCTGTCTTCATCTTCTTCCTGACTTCTCTGTTCACCTGTTGGTACTGCATCCTGGCTTCGTCGCTAGAGTGTTTCTTTCCTCTTAGTTCCCGCCTCTTGTCACATAGATCTAAGACCTCGTTTGTAACCCAAGGCTGGATCTTCTTGCTTCTTTCCCACAACTTCTTCAGCTGTTGTAGTTAGCACCTCTTTGATGTTATTAGCAAGGGTGTCTACATCGCTGTCCACTAAGTTGAGGGCAGCAAACTTCCCGCCTACTTGAGCCTGGAACACCTCTGCAATTTCGGGGTCCTTCAACTTCTCTAGGTCAAAGCGAATGCGGGGGTTCTTTGGACAACGCTTACATTTTAGCTTGAGCTTGAAGGTTGCCAGGACAAGATCGTGATCGCTGCCAATGTCGGCGCCAGGGAATGTTCTTGTTTTTTGCTTTGTTAATGCTGGACTTGTAGCGTTGTGGGGCCAGAATGAAGTCTACTTTGGTTGTGAACTTTGCCATTTGGTGAGTGCCAGGTTGTGATTCTGGACAGCTTGTGTGGGTGGAGAGTGTTGGCTAGGGTAAGTCGATGGCTTTTGGCAAACTCCAGCAGTCTAAGGCCTCTGTCGTTGGGTTTCCCCAATGCCAAATTTTCCTGCTGTTCCTGCCCAATTCTGGTAAGCAACTGGGCCAACCTTGGCATTCCAGTCTCCCTGGATTATGTCTTCTTTTGGTACTGTTGCTACGATTGAGTCAATCTGCTCGTAGAACTCCTCGATTTCCTCGTCGTCATGGTCTGACGTTGGAGCATAGGCCTGGATGATCGTCAGGTTATGGGGGTTTTGCAGAGATACGGATGGAAATGAGTCTGCTTGAAATGGGTGTGCAGCTGATGACACTGCCTGCAATTTCTTTCCGTACAATGAAGGCCACCCCGTACTCATGTTTCTTCTCTTCCCCAGAGAACCAGATCTTATGTCCTTCTTCTGTTGTTGTTTAACCGAAGCCAGTCCATCTGACTTCGCACAGTCCTATGATATCCCAGCGATAGCGCTTCAGTTCGTGGGTAAGTTCTTGTAGCTTGCCACAGGCATAAAGGGTGCGAACATTCCATGTTCCGATGGTTGTGCTTTGGGTGGTTAGGTTGATGTTTTTTCACTCCAGTAGCCCACTTGTCGCTCCCATCCTGAAGTGAGTCAGTGGGACACGCGGTCGTTGTTAATCCGGGCCCCGACCGATCCGCCTTGGTATTCTTTCGCTTCCTCATCATGTCCTTACAGTGGGCTTGTTGAAGCTTGGCGGCGCCCATCTCCTCTCCAAGCCAGGACCGCTAGGCGTAGTCCACAGAATAAGGAGTGGTACGCTCCTCGGTCGTGTACACTTAGCCGTTCGGTCCATCGTGGGACCCTTCCGCCCTGGCCGTTGGCCGCTTGCTGCAGCTCTTCCGCCCAGTGGTGCAGTGTAAACACCACCCCCTCACGTGGTTTAGCCCGCCAGCTGAAGCAGTTTACCGGGGTGTGGCGCTTGGAGCCAACACGTGAGAGATTTAAGGGGTGGATGAGGTCCAGTGATGCCCGTCATCCTAACTAGTAGGAAGCAGCATGCCAGACATCAAAGGTACTGCCTCTATCCAGAGCCCCCTACATCTCAAGAAACATTTAGGACAGTGAAAACGAAGAACGAGAAATTATTTATCTTCTTATATTCGGCGCAAAATCAAATGGCTGTTGGTTGAAAATGAGGCCGTTAAGAAGGAAGGGATCATGGGAGTTGATATAGTAATGATGATCGTGATAATAATGGTATAAATGGCAATAATAGTGATAATAGAGGGCGATGATGAGGACGACTGTAATAAGAGGAGGGATACAGGTGTGCTCAATGCCTAGCTGTCGTCAGCACTGTGGTGACTGTTGATGTTTGAGTCATTAAACACTGGGATCACTCTGATTGTTGACACAGTTAGACCTCCCTTGTATCCTATTAAATAGATCTTCAAGCATAGGCTCAAAGATCTTCCTCTACGTTTACTACTTTTTATACAATGATTTAGGTTTATGCCAACTTACATAGCCTACATTTTTTTCTTGTTTGATCTTTCTAACCTTTTGTTAGCTGCTTTGAGTGCCGTTGGATTCTGATTTTTTTTTTTTTTTTTTTTTTAAATTCTTGGTGGTGAGAACACCAGAGAATTATAAACTGTGGCATATCTCCATATGAAGCCAAGGAATACTAACACAATCAGCTGTAATTCGATGAATCGGAACCAGTAGATGGAAGGCCTCTGAGCAGACGATGCGACTTGCTTTTATTTCAAGACAGACTACGATCGTTCTTCATATGCTGCTGGTAAAGGACATTACTGTCGATGTCAAAATCCAGTGCCTAACATTTTCGTTCCCATTTTCTTCTTTTCTCCCCCCCCTCCCCCCCGCGCCTTAATCTCTCCCTACTTTTTCTCTTTCTTCAGCTTTGCTATGTCATAATTAGAAAAAAAAAACAAATACTACTTTGCATTTTGTTTTGACTCACTGCTACTTTATTCAACATATTACGCTGTTGCATTCAGTCAGTGGGACATAGCTTCTTCTGTGAACTTGAAGGCTTTACTGCACGATTTTCAGTTGATGTCAGCACTTTATGAGACTGGCCACTTGGATTATTAAAATGGCAGACCTCACCGTTGACCTCCTTTGCTTCCTTAAATGGATCTTCAAGCAATAGGTTCAAAGATTTCCTTCTGCACTTAACAATGACCTTCATACGCAATAACTTCATTTTGTATAGCTCCTTATTTCCTCACAGCGTTTTGTTATCATCTTACTTTTCAACCCGTCACTGGCTTTAAAGGTTTGCCGTGGGGTTCTGTTCTAGAACCCTAGGTAGTGAGAATGATAAAGACTTGTGGTGTTATCAGCATTTGATGCCAGAAGAGCAACGATACGATCAGCCGTGCCTCACAGTACAGATGATCCGAAATCAGCAGACGAAAGGCCTCTGAGCAGGCAGTGTAAATGGTTCTGTTTTCGAGACGGGCAACGATGAGACACCTAGGCCTACATATGCTACTAGTGAAGGATTTTCATTCATAATCTAATGTCTAAAGTTTTCATTCCGGTTTCCTTTCTCTTACAGCCAACCCTCCTCCCCCCTCCACCCCCCACACCCCCCACCCCACCTTATTTTTTTCTTTCTTTCTTAATTTTTACCAAGTCATTATTGTAATGATGGAAGCCAGCATTTGGTTTCCACCACAAACAAAATGATACGAGTGCGCGCGTGCTAGCGCGCACACACGTGCTCGCATAAAGAGCAAGGCATACATATAATGCAGATATTTCACATAAATAGCAAAGGTGTAGAAAGCAGTAATGTCAACCATGGTAAGTACAATAGCAGCGTAGGAAAGAACAAGGCAATAGAATTAAGGCAACGATTGAATATCACTTTCTATTTTCAAGAAATCAGCAAAACTACGACACAATGAAGCAGCATTTTTGCCTAAATGACTCTGGTGTGTGCATGCGCGCGCGCGCGCGCGCGCGCGCGCGTGTGTGTGTGTGTGTATGTGTGCGTGCGTGCGTGCGTGCGTGCGTGCGTGCGTGCGTGTGTGTGTGTGTGTGTGTGTGTGTGTGTGTGTGTGTTTTCGTTCTACTGTGGGTCCTGTTCGACAATGTTCGAGGTGAACAGTCTGTGCCAGACTTGAACAAATATCAATTTATATTTTCTTCATTTCTGTAGTCGTTGCTGTGTGCAAACCTTTGGCTTCGCAAGCTTCGAACATCCTTTTTTCTTCTCTCTCTCTTTTTTTTTTTTTTTTTTTTTTTTTTTTTTTGGGGGGGGGGGGGGGGGGGGGGCCTTTTTCCTGTGTGCTTTGTGTCTGCGTTTGAGCTAGGCGAAGTGGTGCCGTAAGCAGCATTCATTTGGGGCCATGGAAGAGTAATGCCCCTGTCACTGGTGAATGATCCTCCGTAATTATTATTTTCTGTTTACTGTTCCCGCGTCATGTAAGATTGTCTTTTCTTTTTTTTTTTTTTATCTCTCTCACCTCAAAAATTATGTCCAACCCTTGGGAGTAAATTAGTAACACACACACACACACACACACACACACACACACACACACCCCCCACAAGATACAACACACACGCGACACACACAACACACACACACACAAACAACACACACACACACACACACACACACACACACACACACACACACACACACACACTAACCCCACCAACCAGTCCTCTCTCCAGCCTAGCCAGCCAGCCAGCGCACTCACATAGACGGCGGTTTGCAAACAGAGGGCCATTCCCGCACACTCCATTGCTACGTCAAAGTCTGCACCAATCGTGTCCTGCAGTTTCTGCGCATTGGCCCGAGCATCAGTCTCGTTCCGACGGAAACATACGATGTGAGTGGCTCCGAGGTCTTGGGCCATCGTAGCCTGTCTTCGTCAATATCTGCGGTATACGATTCATTGAAAATACAGCAGGTTCTAGTTAATTACCAACAAAATCAGGAAGTATTAAAAAAAAAAAACTATTTTAGTGTAAGTTTGAAAATAATCAAATGAACATACCACATGAAGAGGCATAGCGAAAAGATGACAAACAAAATTTCGAAAAGGACATGACTGGCGTGCGTGCGTGCGTGTGTGTGTGTGTCCGATGCTTATAAAAAGCCACATTTTTCGGCCGATCGCCACCAAATTTGGTATCAAGCATCCTTGGGACCCTGAAAAGGTCATGGGCTGGTAGGCCGTCACGTGACGCATTGCGTCTTAATGCAATTTGCCTTCAGGACAGCCACGTTCGTGTTTCTGGACCGATTTCCTCCGTATTTGCTGGCAGCCTTTGGCTCTTACCCCTACAGCTTATGCAGTAGATTCGAAATCGTCATAGGCAAAGATCAAGTCACAGGGACCCCGAAAGGTCAACACAAAAGTGTTGATAACTCGTGTCTTTATTATCCAATGTCAATATAATTTCACACAAACGTGCACAACTATAAGATCCACCAACAAGGTGCGTTTCAAAGTCCAAGATTAAAGGTCAAGATCACGAGTGCGACTTTTACTTTGAGAGAGAAGTAAATCTTCACTCGCCAACCACAGCTGCGTCTCTCAATTGATTTCCTCCAAATTTGCCGGGTGCCTTTGGCCTTAACCTCTACAGCTTATGCAGCAGATTCAAATTCGCCATAGCCAAAGGTCAAGGTCACAGGGACCCCGAAAGATCGACAAAAAGTGTCAATAACTCGCGTCTTTATTATCCAAAGTCAATGAAATTCCACACAAAACGTGCACAGCTATAAGGTCCACCCATGAGAACTGTGGCCATGCAGAAGGAACACACACACACACACACATTTATAGATTTCCCCACCCCCACCTTCCCCCTCTCCTCTCCTTCCTCCCCATGACACTCCCAGGGTGCCAAGGATGCACTGCGCCAAATTTGGTGTTGATCGGTTAAGAACTGAATTCAGCAGGGAAGAGCGGAGCTCTCCAATTTTTTGAATATCTGATTTTGCTGCGCCCTTAGAAACAGTGCCGCGCCAAAACCTAATAATAGCCCACGACTTTTCCGGGATGCTAAGGATGCTTGATACCAAATGTGGTGTCGATCGGTTGGCAACTGTGGCCGTGCTAAGGAATACACACACAGATTTCGAAAATATATAAGATGCATGGGGGTGTAGCGAGGTGCGGAGAGAGAGGGTGGGAATCATTCTGGTGGTATGTCAGAATAACTCCCCTGGAGCCAAACTGAAAAGACAGAGGGAGTTAGTTTATTTATATTCTAGTTTAACTCTCTGAGATTTAAAGATGTACATATGAACAGTTTAATTCCCTGGGAGTTAAACCTTTTCGTTACACCGGAATCCAAAAGAACTCCATAAAAGTGAAGTACAATCATGTACAAGATAACCGGGGTACACATTTGAATATCGATCATTTTAACACCACAAAAGAGTATATGTATTCACTTTTTTCTGTCATTACAATCATGAGTTCGCTTATATTGAAGTATAAATTAGGAAGAAAAAAAAACAAAAAACGAGGTAGCTAAAGTGAGGATACGGATCAATGTTTTCGCAATTTCCTTTACTACGACCACACGGACACCAACGTATCGCGTTAAATGAATAGAAAAAAACCATGGCCTTGGTTCGAAAGTTCATCGTTTACCGAGTCCAAGACGTAAACAAAATGCATCTGATTGCGTCTGTGCTCCCCAAAATATATAGAGATATTACAGTCTACAATTCCATGGTATTCTCAACTTTGCGGGTTGAAAACGGAATCTAACAGCATCCAAAAGCAGCCAGCAAAGGTTAGAGAAGGAAACAAAAAGAAAGAGTGGTACAGAAATAAGTTGCTGAAAAACAAAAACCATTACTTAAACTGTATGAAGATAGGGGGATAATCTTTGAGCCTATGCTCGAGGATCCATTTAAGGATGCAAGGGAGATTAAAAGGTATCACAGTCAGTCAAAGTGATCAGTACTGTATGCAAAGTAAGAAATGGAAAAAAAAAAAAAAAAAAAAAAAGGTGGCTTCCGTCATTAATTCACACACACACACACACACACACACACACACACACACACACTGCAGAACATGCATGCAAACTGAACACTTGACCAGCGACGCAGACGACAGACGCTCCCTGGGCGAGCGCCACTTGCAACGTCATCAAGCCGATAGGGCCCGCGCCAAACACGATGACGTTGTCACCCAGTTTGACGTCAGCTCGAGTGACGGCGTTGACGCAGACCGAAAGTGGTTCTATAAGAGCTGCATCCTCGAAACTCATAGTACTTGGGATTCTGTTGAAACGGAAAACAAACCTTTTTTTCCGTTTTCTTCATTTTGTTTGTTTGTTTGTGTGGGTTTTGTTTGTTTGTTTGTTTAAAAAAAATCAAAACAAACACCACGCGTTTCGACCCATTTAGTATTCCTCAGGCAAGACGAACAACATTTCAAGACGACCAAAAAGAAACACGAACAGACATTCACTTTGCCACATCCCCCCCCCCCCCCCCCCCCCCCCCCCCCCCCCCCCCCCCCCCCCCCCCCCCAGACTTCACCCTCCACCCCCCCCAGTTTGAGGAGATAAATGACTGTTCGTGCTTCGTGGACCATACAATAATGCTTCTTTTGATTTTGCATGGGTGGAGGAATAAATGAATGAATGAACAAATAAATGAATGTATGAAAGGATGAATGAGTGGATCAATAAATGGATGAATGAATGGATTGATGGGTTAAAAAAATGGATGGATGAATGACTGCCTAAATGGATAAATAAATGCGGGGACGACAATGAGATAAATCACTTTAGATGGATAAATGAATAGAGTAGATTGCTGAATAGATGGATAAGTGAATGAATGAACGAATGAATGAATGAATGAATGAATGATGAATGATGATGAATGAATTTTAATGATTGAACGGATGGATTCATGCGTGAATGGTTTGGATGAATGCATGGCTGGATTACTGAACTGATGAGTGAATGCGTGGATGAAGAGATAGATTAGTAAACGGAGGAATGAATGAATGTATAGATTGATCAATGATTGACGGAAGAAATAATCGGATGACTGAATGGATAAATGAATGGGTTGATAATTGGATGGACGAATGGGTAGATGGATGGATAGATTGGTGAAATATTGGATGAACAAATGCATACATGAATCAGTTAACGAATGAGTGGGTGAATGAATGGATGAATGAATTAATTCATTGATGATGAATGAATGTGTGAATGCATGTATGCCCAGATGAATATGTGGATGAGTGAATTATTAAATGAATGAA
>JADBJO010004873.1:55850-65850 GCA_016801955.1 Conus betulinus
TTGCAGTAATCCCTATGTATGTTTCTTTGTCACTATCAGTTGTTACTGTGGCTTGGTATACAATATTATTGTAAAGGCATTTATTATTCAGGGGGGGCATTGATCTTTTTTAGTGCAGTTACAAGATGTCCTTTGTTACCCTTTTTGGCTGTGTTGCCTTTAGTTTTTTAATCTCCTTTTTAATCACATTTTTAAACTTATGTCGCTCCCTTCCCGGTTGAGCATTTTTGGAGTTCTTGCCGGCTCTCTATTTTTATTTGTGATATATATATATATATAAAGAGAGAGAGAGAGAGAGAGAGAGAGAGAGAGAGAGAGAGAGAGAGAGAGAGAGAGAGAGAGAGAGAGAGAGAGAGAGAGACATATATATGAAATAGTGTTATTTCAAAATGATCGAATATTAATTAATTCCTTATGTGGTAAGTCACGACTGACTGAAATAGCAATTTTTTTTATGCACTGCATTAACAAAAGAGCCAATACTACCCTTTTGTTTAATGTTTGACGGAGGAGAGTTCCAATGTGTTCCACCTGAGTAGGCAAGACTGTTTTTGAAGAGATCAGTTTGGGGTTTACGTATAACGTGGGAGAATGCACTCCAAGTAGTAGTCTCACTTGGAATGACATTTGGCACATGGCCCCTCTCAGGATCAGCTTCATTCTCAGATCTGCATATGACCTTCTGCCCTCAAATGTAAACCTGGTGAAGTGGGTGAAAACAGACGATCCTTCATGCCCCATCTGCCATGAAAAACAAACAGTGGAGCACGTCCTAAGCTCATGTAAAGTTGCCCTGGCTCAAGGAAGGTACACATGGAGACACAACCAAGTGCTCAAAGAGATTGTACAAGTAGTCTGGGCTAGTACCAACACCACAAAAGGGAAAATCAGGACTCCAAAAGCACCCGCAACATTCTTCACGGCAGGAGGCAGCGAATCATGGCCAAGAACAACAGTGCCACACGGAACATGCAGGCAGATTCTGCTGGACGGGGCAGATGACTGGGAGTGCACTGCAGACCTCCCAGAATTGAAGAGTCACCCAGAGATCATCAGCAAGAGTGGCATGAGACCAGACATAGTAGTCCACTCTCAGTCAACTAAGCAGCTGATCATGATCGAGCTCACGGTGCCATATGAGAACAGAATGGAAGCAGCTCAAATCTACAAGACTGAAAAGTATGCTGATCTGGCAAACAGCCTGAGGAAAGAAGGCTATCAGGTCAAAGTCGTCACTGCAGAAATTGGAGCTAGGGGGTTGTAGGAACGTCTGCATACAGCCTCATGAAACAGCTCTCAGTTGCAGGGAGAGGGAAAAAAAACCAGAGCCCTGAAAGCAATGGCAGAAGCAGCAGAGAGGTGTTCAAGCTGGATCTGGTCAAGGAGGAACAAAAGTGAACTTCATAAGGCTTAACTTTCCTACAAATATCAGGTGTCCCTGTGGCTCAGTGGTTAGTGTGCGAGTCATTAAGTGGAAAATGAGCATGTCCAGAGGGTCATGGGTTCGAATCCAAACCATGGCTCGTCCCAAGATGGGAAAAAAGGAGGTAGCAGAGGGACATCCGGAGTCATTAACCGGGTGTGGCCCAACCCCCCTAGAGTGTCAGGCGATAAGGGCCGAAACACTTGCTTGAAGGGGGCTTCTCTTCTGAGGACTCTCTGCTGCCACGCTCTCCTCGAGTTTCTTTCTACTTTACGGATACGTATGTTATTGGTGTTTCTTGACAGCTTGAGTGGAAATTTTGTGACTCGAGTCGAATAAGCATAACCATTCATTATTCTCTACATCAGTATTGCTTCGTTGCACTGAAGTCTGTATGATGAGGGAAGAATATTTCAGCTTTAAATAGTCCTGTGATGTTTATGAAGACGATTTTATTATACGAAAACTAGAAGGGCACCCTGGACATTGCAGACCTCCACCAAGAGAGAACAGGTCCTGGACATGACCTTTGACCCGGTGTAGAGTTCCCGTAATCGCTCCACGCCCAAGATCATTTCTGCTAAGCTACTATGATGATAGCATGCTGAAAATGCCGCAAGACAGTCAACCAGATCTCCTTCCAACAGATAATACACCATCAATTTTTCACGGTGAATAATTTTTTGAGATGCTTTCACATTCCAAACTATCTTCAGAGAGAGAGAGAGAGAGAGAGAGAGAGAGGAGAGAGAGAGAGAGAGAGAGAGAGAGATTTCAAACCGTCTTTAGAATGAAAAGAGAGTTCAAACTATCCTAAGAGAGACAAACAGACAGACAGAATGATAGAGACAGAGACAGAGAGACAGAGGAAGCATTAAAAAAAAATAAAATAAAATGCTGACCTGGTTTGACCCTGGTGACGTCAGGGCCGATCTTACTGACAACCCCGCTGAACTCGTGACCTATATGAGCGGTGACGTCACCACCAGATTCCCCCACTTGGCCCGCGTCGTGCAGGTGCACGTCGGTCATACAAAGTCCCGCCTTGCGCACAGCGATCAGCACCTCTGTGAGACAACGGCAGGCCCTCAGTATGGCACTTCACAAGCATCAAAAGTCCCAAAGTATGGGACATCACAAGCATAAAAAATCATTGAGTATGGAACATCACAAGCATGAAAAATCACTCGGTATGAGACATCACAAGCATGAAAAAATCATTGAGTATGGGACGTCACAAGCATGAAGATCCCCAGGTATGGGACATTATAAGCATCAATAGTTCCTGAGCATGGGACATCACAAGCATCAACAATCTCTGAGTATGGGACATCTCAAGCATAAAAAAAAATCCATAGGTACGGGACATCACAAGCATCAAAAAGTTCTTGAGCATGGGACGTCAAAATTAAAAAAAAAAAAAAAAAAAAATCCCTGAGTATCGGACATCGAGACATCACAAGCATCAAATATCCTGGAGCATGGGACGTCACAAGCATCAACAATGCCGGAGTATGGAACGTCACAAGCATCAACGATGCCGGAGTATGGAACGTCACAAGCATCAGCAATGCCGGAGTATGGAACGTCACAAGCATCAGCAATGCCGGAGTATGGAACGTCACAAGCATCAGCAATCCCGGAATATAAGACATCACAAGCATCAACAATGCCGGAGTATAAGACATCACAAGCATAAAAAATGCCGGAGTATAAGACGTCACAAGCATCAACAATGCCGGAGTATAAGACATCACAAGCATCAACAATGCCGGAGTATAAGACATCAGAAGCATCAACAATGCCGGAGTATAAGACATCACAAGCATCATCAATGCCGGAGTATAAGACATCACAAGCATCAACAATGCCGGAGTGTGGGACGTCACAAGGGTCAACAATGCCGGAGTATAAAACATCACAAGCATCAACAATGCCGGAGTATGGGACGTCACAAGCATCAACAATGCCGGAGTATAAGACGTCACAAGGGTCAACAATGCCGGAGTATAAGACATCACAACCATCAACAATGCCGGAGTATGGAACGTCACACGCGTCAACAATGCCGGAGTATCGGACGTTACAAGCATCAGCAATCCCGGAATATAAGACATCACAAGCATCAACAATGCCAGAGTATAAGACATCACACCATCACACGCATCAACAATGCCGGAGTATGGGACGTCACAAGCATCAACAATGCCGGAGTATGGGACGTCACAAGCATCAACAATGCCGGAGTATAAGACATCACAAGCATCAACAATGCCGGAGTATAAGACATCACAAGCATCAACAATGCCGGAGTATGGGACGTCACAAGCATCAACAATGCCGGAGTATAAGACATCACAAGCATCAACAATGCCGGAGTATGGGACGTCACAAGCATCAAACAATGCCGAAGTATGGGACGTCACAAGCATCACACAATGCCGGAGTATACGACATCGCAAGCATCTACAATGCCGGAGTATATGATATCACAAGCATCAACAATGCCGGAGTATAAGACATCAAAAAGCATCAACAATGCCGGAGTATACGACATCGCAAGCATCAACAATGCCGGAATATAAGACGACGTCACAAGCATCAACAATGCCGGAGTATAAGACATCACAAGCATCAACAATCCCTGAGTATGGGACGTCACAAGCACAAAAAAAAAAAAAAAAAAAAAAAAAAAAAATCACAATTACCACTTTCTTCGTGTAAACACACGTTCTTCTTCCTATCATTATTCTTATTCATAATCTTTCTTTCACAGCGTTCCAGCCTAACATTGTGCAGCGACAAGTACACAATCGTCATGAAAACAGTGGTTGTAAAACGGAAGCTATGACTGGTGTACATAAATAAAGTATATCGTACGCAAAGATTTGTTTGAATTAGTTTCATATATTGTAGTCCAGTCGACTGTATAGCACCTTTCCACGCTTATTACCACATAGGAGTCCCATCCTGACAAAGGAACCGACAGTAAAGACTGTGTTTACATATTACATCAATGTATAACACAAAAGTGAAACTTACCATTTTTTTAATGGCAGATAAAAACCAGCTAGTTCAAAGGGCACCAGCCGTTCCGACTATATGATTTTTCACCCTCAGTTGCACAGTAACGAACAACACGTAAATGCAACCAAATATGCATAAAATGAACAGACCTATGAGCAAGCAAACACTGCGGAATCACCGGAAGGCCTAGGAGCCAGACAACATAGTGTGCACACTCATTACTACTCAGCAGATAGCAACTGGTGTCTTAACAAAAAAAAAAAAAAAAAAAAAAAAGTTAGAAAATGTTAGCCACTTTTCAGAATAAAGAAAACGGAAAGAGATCTGTTCTGATTTAACAAAACAACAACAACAACAACCCCCCCCCCCCCCCCCAAAAAAAAAAAAAAAAAAAAAAAAAAAAAGGAGGTGGGGGGGGGGGGGGGGGAGATAATGCCTATCTTACCATTGCAAAGAGAGTTACCTTTACTCAGTTTATGGGTCAAGATTACTGCAGTCTGTGCATGTGCTTAAAGCTTATAAAATGCTAGTAGAACTAGATCATAGAGGCAAGATTAACTGGGTGTCACGTGTTAAAGCAAAATTATATGAATATGGTTTCGGGCCCGTATGGCTTAGCCAAGGTGTCGGAGATATGAACAGTTTCGTTCGTACCTTCAAAGAAAGACTAATTGATTGTAGGTGGCAAGATTGGAATTTTCATGTTCAAAACAGTGACAGGTTTAGTTTTTTATAGAACATTCAATATTATGCATTCTCTCCCAACGTATATGTCAATGACTATGGATAGGCACTTGAAGTTTGTGATGAAAAAATTTAGAGTGGGTGTTTCTGATATTCTTGTTCATCATTTCCGTTATAGACAAGTAAATGCCTCTGATCTGTTGTGTCCATTATGTCGACAGTCAAGAGAAGACGAAGTACATTTTGCATTAACTTTTCCAGAGTTACAAGATATAAGAGAAAAGTTTATTCCTCAAAAATTTTTATACAAGACCTTGCTTATTCAAGCTTATTTTGTTAATGTCATCAGCAAACGAAACACTGTAAAACAGTTCGCAGTATTTTTATTCAAAGCTTTCAAACGGAGAAGCATTTGTGCATTGTAATCATTATAATTAGTTTCTCAATGCGACTTTGTTATGTTCCATGTACATCCCCCTTCTGAGGGGCCAAGGCCTGTAAGAATAAAAACATCTGAATCTGAATCTGAATCTCTCTCTCTCTCTCTCACCCATGCTTCGGCATTCTCTCTCTCTCTCTCTCTCTCTCTCTCTCTCTCTCTCTCTCTCTGTATGAATCATGACGCTGAACGACGGGGCAAAACATCCAGAAAAAAAAATTGGGGGGGGGGGGGGGGGGGGGGGGGGGGGGGGGGGGGGGGGGGGGGGGGGGGGGGGGGGGGGGGGGGGGGGGGGGGGGGGGGGGGGGGGGGGGGGGGGGGGGGGGGGGGGGAGATAACTCACGTCTTTGCATTTACAAACACAGGTACCTTTTCTCAGTTTGCGATCCAAGCAAATAGATCTAGTGAGTCAAGCATTTGATTTGAAGAGCACACCAGGATAACGATTAGGATATATTGACTGTCAGCACATAAAGCGCACCGTTTCACACCCCATGTTTTGGACTTTCTCCCTCTAACTGGACTGTCATGCTGACCTATGGGTCAACACGGCCTTGGACCTGCCCACCTGCGATAGCCCCATAAAAAAAAGAAAAGGGCGGGATCCCTGAGCTGAAAAGGCTGCACACCACAAATTGATGCGCCAAGGCCTTGCTTAAGGTGTCGAGTATTTATAGACAGACACAACAAGATTTTTTTTTTTATTATTATTTTTTATAGTGTGTCTGAAAATTGATTTACCATTTTTTTCTCTCATGTATCCATCAAGGTACCTGCCAGGCAGTTCCAAATTCCAGATTAAAATGAAAGGAACGGGATTATATTGGGGAAACTATCTGGCGCAAAGATAGGGTCATGGGTGAGTGCGAAGGCCTGACATGTGACGTCAGATAAGGGGTAGCTCATGCATTTCTAGATTGTGAATGGTTTCATCGGAAGAAATTCCCCAACCGCAAGTGAAATGATTGGTGGAGGATTGTTGATTTGATTTTTTTTTTTATCAGATTAACATCAAGTTCTGGCTCAACTTCAAGCTACACCTCAAAACGTTTACGTTGGTTATAATAGTGATTTGGAGCAAAATCTACATTGCAGCGTGTGGCCACACAAGCTCTAATTCAAATTACCTCCCATGCACATTTCCCAACATCGGCTGCTGGCAATAAAAGCAGGGGGGGGGGGGGGGGGGGGGGGGGGGGGGGGGGGGCGGGGGCCAATCACAGCAAAAATAATAATACACCCCAGTACGCTTAACTCGAGTAAGGGACGAAAGTTCGCATAACTCGACGTCTTTTCGCATTCGACGTCCGGCCGTTCGTGCTCTTTGAAAGACTAATTTTCAAACGGATACGATTTTCATGTAGCTCGAAGTGTTTTTTCCCACCTGTATTCACTGATAAGTCGAAGTGAAGAGAGAGAGAGAGAGAGAGAGAGAGAGAGAGAGAGAGAGAGAGAGAATTTCTATCTGTTTGTTGCTGTTTGTATGATTACAATGTAATCATGAGTTTGTGTGACAGTGTATGTGCCTGTGTGTGTGAGAGTCTCTCTCTCTCTCTCTCTCTCTCTCTCTCCCCTCCCCCCACAGCACACGTCATTGTCTTTTTGCGTGAATGTAGGCCAAAGTCTGGATCTATTCAAGTCACTTTTCATTCAATTAAAAAAAAAATGTGCTCCGATACTGTTGACTTTGTTAAGAGGACAAATTGTGAAGCCATACGACTCATTCTGCGATCATAGTTCGCCATGGCTGAACTTGAATTAGAAATGCTCTCCCTGAAGCGCAAAACTGGATCTAATTCGTGAAGTTGAGAGGAATCCTTTGAAGAAACGGAAAAAAAAAACATAGCAGAAGAGTTTAACATTCCGCCCAACACATTGTCAACTATCATGAGGGACCGCGAGAAATGTAGGAAGCTGTATTTCAGCAGCGAGAACTGACTCCAGAAAGCAGAGAGTTCGCCATGCTGCACACCAGAGCATCGACCAAGCTCTTCTTGACTGCTTTGCCAATGCAAGGTCAGCTAATGTTCCTGTTAGTGGTCCAATTCTCAAGCAGAAAGCAGAGGAGTTCTCTCGGAATTTGGGCACACCAGATTGGCTCTGCAGCAATGCCTGGCTATCCAGATCAAAAAAGAGACATGCTATCGTTTTCAAGACAATGAGCGGTGAACGACACTGTAGACGAGCAAGCTACAAACGCATGGACTGAGAGCGTATTAATACCTACCCTACGCCGATACTAAGCAAAAGACATCTTCAACGCTGATGAAAAAGGCCTCTTTTGGCGTCTTTTGCCAGATAAGACACTGACATTCAAATCTGAGAAATGCTTTTGGTGGCAGGAAATCAATGTTTTGATTTTAATGTAATTGCTAAAACCGATAAGAAGTATTTATCTTGTGTGATCATTTCTTTCCGTTTGATTATTTACATCAAAACAAATGATTCAGATGGTTTCTGATGGCAGAAATATTGCTTGTAGGCTTAAGCGTTGTGTTTGCCAAAAAAGGTTAATTTTAATCTCAATTTTCTCTTATTATCTTATTTTTTTTTTTAATATGCTTGCTTTTTTATTGCCATTTTCAATGAGCTGACATAGATTTATTTTGGCTTTGGATTTCCAACACTTCGACATTTCACGGAGCAAGGATTTGGTTTCGTCTTCTTTAAAAGTTTCTCTGTTCAAATGTGTACTTTTTTCCACAAAGTGATTATGATGTGTGTTGTTGCTGGTGTTGTTATTAGTTTTTTGTTTTGTTTTGTTTTGTTTTAATCGGTTGAACTGATTAAATGGAAAATAAATCCCCCAAAATCAAATGTCTAAAAAAAATAAGTGTTTTTTGAGTTGAGAGAGAGAGAGAGAGAGAGAGAGAGAGAGAGAGAGAGAGAGAGAGAGAGCACCCCCCTCAAACATTCACAGAGCTCTCTCTCTCTCTCTCTCTCTCTCTCTCTCTCTCTCATACACACACCAACACCCACTTCCCCTTCTGCCCCCCCCCCCCCCCCCCCCCCCCCACCTGGGGCGTCGACTTAAGCGTACTTGACTGTAATAACAACAATTTCTCAATTCAAACAGGGTGACAGGAAGGAGGAAATAACTAACACAGAAGTTTCAAAAACTTTCAAAAGATACAACAGCGGCACTGCTTGTAGTCCTAGGTATCCCCTAGTACCTAACACACACTCGTCCAAATTCTTGCAGAGGCGGCAGCAGAGGGATGGGGGGGGGTGGGGGGGGGGGGGGGGGGGGGTGGGGTGGGGGGGGGCTGTCGTTATCCAAATTCTTGTGAAAGCGGGGAGGTTGGAAGGGGCTGGATGGGGAGGAGTGTGGAACCTCTAATGACATCATTATTATTATTATTATTATCATCATTATTATATTATCATTATCATTATTACTGTTATTGTTATTATTATTATTATTATTATCCGACTAAACTAAAAAAAAAAAAAAGTCTACAAGACAAATGTAAAAGGAAAAAAAAAGGCTAACCGAAATAAAATGAAATCAAAGGTGAGTTTCCTAGACTCAAGAACAAGCGAAATGGCTAGCTATAGCTTATCAACCTTGCATACGGCGTGGGATGCGAGAGGCGAGGCGGGTCATAAAGAAACGGGGGCAAGACCCAAATTCCAAGTTAACAATGTGGCCGCTTCACCTTTTAACTCTTCTGCTGTTGAAAGGTCAGCGTTTTGGTCGTTCTATGTAGCATTCAGAGAACACCATGTCTGTAATTACTGTCGGCCATTTTTCGTCGCAAGCGAGAGCCCGAGTTTAGTCTAGCAAGCTCTCAGCCTTTTCCTACCCCACGCTCGCCGCTGAGCTTAGCTATGAAACGCGGAGACTCGCCAAGCAAGCGTTAAGTCACGCAACCTCGCCTGTATGAAAGATTTCTCAGGATATGAAGGTGCTTGTGGTGGGGAGTGGTTGTGGGCAGTGTGTGTTTGTTGGTATGGTAAGGGATGAAGAGTTGTTATACATTTTGTGTTCCATTTCAGTTTTTCCATCAGAGTTACAGTTAATATCGTCATCGGTATGCATTCATTCATGTGTTTATTTATCATTTTTAAACATTCATTTATTATATATTTATTTCTTTACTTACTTTTTCATTTATTCGTTTACATATCATAACAAATATTCCCTCTGTCAGCCTCCCCCCCCCCCCGCACACACACACACACACACACACACACACCCTTACAGTTCCATTCTCACACTTTTAATCACTCAAAGGCACATAACTCTCACCACCCTTGCCACTGACACCGGAGAAGGTGAAGAGTTCCCGGTCTTGTGCGTACTTTGATGTCTGGGTGTTTATTCATTCTATTTGTTTGTACTGCCTGAACAAGAACAAGACATCGAAGCACGTCGTGTCGGTCTTGTAACATGTTCGTTCGAGTCGTGTGGAGGTCTAGCAAAC
>JADBJO010004873.1:78350-80850 GCA_016801955.1 Conus betulinus
GTAAGCGTCACCTAAAATTAGCGAACCGACTTCATTTCATCAATATTAAGTTTTGGTATACTGTTTGTTCATGTACCTTTAAAAAAAAGTTGCTGTATTTTTTGTACGGTTGATTGCTTGCTTGCTGGTTTGGAAGCCACTGAATGTCCCTCCCTATGCCCAGCATTTTTCAGTGGGTAGCCTCGCAATGATAACAACACAAAAGTAAGGCGAAAGCCAAAACATTCTGCCAACCCTAATCTTCAAATGAACGAGCGACAGCCATGGGTCTCCTCTAGTCGCTGAGCCCCGTAGTGTTTGCCAGGGAGTGTCAGGCCAGATGTTGTGAAATCTCTAGCATCAGCCACCACGCGCCTTGACATCCTGTTAGGAAAAGCTCGTCGTTGTTCTCCTTCGCTAACGGTGTACGTCATTAAAGAAAAGAAAGGGGGGAAAAACAAGATGCAAAGCATATAAACGTACTCCCAGTTTATCTTGAACACAAATACTTTCTGAGATATTCCATAAAGAAGAAAAACCGTTTTGGACCGTTATAGCCGTTAGTAACGGCTATTCTGGTAAAATAAAACATCGGGCATCATCCGTGACCCATAATGAACATACGTACACATTTTCAGAAAGATCGGCCCAGAAGTTTTGTCTGGAGCGAGTGGAACACATTTTGACCGCGGACATACATACATACAGACAGACAGACAGACAGACACACAGACAGACAGACACACAGACAGCATTTCTTTGTTCACATTGAAAAGTACTCCCTGTTCTATGAGAAACTGGGAGTCCAAAAAGGCGCGTTCCTCACATTCAGTTTGAGACAGCTGCAACAATCAACCATCTGTGTTACAATCTCTGTCAGTGCATCGTGACGCATGAACCGCCGGAATAGCTCAGTTGGTAGTTGTCACCGGAATCTCAATCCATAGTGATCCTGGGTTTGAAGGTTCGACTCTCCGCTGGGATGTTTCGGTTGCAGCGGCATTGCCTCTGACTCTGTTTCCTAGTCCTTCGACGGGACTGTAAACTGAGATTTCGCGTGTAAATGCGCGCGTGACGTCTTGCACACACGGGAAATCCCAACAGCAACTTTCAGAAAAGAAGGCCAGTTTGGCCGTAAGTATGGCTGACATGTTACACACACCATACACTCTGCATGCACTCTGAAAAAAGCAAAAAAAAAAAGAAAAGAAAAAAAAAAAAAAAAAAAAAAAAAAAAGAAAAAAAACGACTGTAAAAAAAACCTGAGCGACTCATATTGACTGATTGATGGAGGAAATGACTGAATGTGGCGTTTACAGGCAGCTCTTCCGTAAGCTGTACCTAGGTAGGCAGCCCGTTGTGTAAACAAGAGCCTGGACTGTGGAACGCCCAGGGCTTAGTCTCTTACCGAGTTTGGGCATTATACAAGCCCTGTGACGAAATATGTTTTTTTTTCCTCATGTTGGAGTTGTTCTGGTATACGTTTAGTGGGCAGAAGTGAACGGAAAGAACACTAAGAAACAGTCTGAACCCATTGATTCATTTCAGTATCTTTGGTTCTGTCTCTCTGTCTGTCTGTCTATCTGTCTGTCTGTCTGTCTGTCTCTGTCTGTCTGTCTCCCCCCCCCCCCCCCCCCCCCCCACGCCAGCGCCAGGAAAAAGAGCTGGCAGTAAAAGGGCATCTGGGAGTCATGACCTGGATGCGGCCCGGCCTCCTTAGAGTGTAAGGAGTTCAGGGATGAAGCACTTGTCTGAGGACGTTTCTTCTCTCTGAAGACCTGCTGTCAAGCTCTACCTAGAGTTTCTTTCTACTGACTGAGACACGCTTCTGCTACAACAAGCCTAGTCTCTGACTGACCACCTTCACCATGGCTCTGCTGCGTCGGGCCACAGCTGCTGGAGCCAAGCTTGAGAGGCGTGGAGTCGAGAGACAGTGACTGAAATCTGGAACGACTCTAGTTTTAAGCAAACATTTCCAGTGGCAAACCAAATCGTGAACAGTCTTACTCATGCTGCCTAATCTGCTTTCTTTACGGCTAAGATCCTTGCTTGCTCAACTTCAAAGCAGCTTTACAGTATTACTAATACTTTTCTGGGAAAATCTGATTCTTCACTCTCTTTTTCTTTATCATCTAAGCTTCTACTAGCTTTTAGCCTTTGTTGATAAGGTGTGTGACCAAAGAACTTTTTTTTTTTTTATATCAGACCGACACTCACTTGCTTTGTTTCTGATCCTTCATTTCCCGGAACCCCTTTTATTTTCTTTTCATCCTCTGTATCTGAAACCTTTGTTGGAAAGATCGTCATGAACTCTGGCACTAAAACCTGTGTTCTCGATGTATTTCCACCATCTTTCCTCGGTCAGTGTCTTGATACACTCCTGCTTCACACCACCACTATTACTAATAACTCTCTGTTCTTTTCCCGTAGTTGCCCGTCCTCTGATGACAAAGTCTGCTCTCGATCCTAAAAATTTCAAAGAGTTACAGACTTAATTCGAATCTTCCTATCTTCATCAAAA
>JADBJO010004873.1:85850-90850 GCA_016801955.1 Conus betulinus
ACATACATACACATTTACAGAAAGATCGGTCAAGTACTTTTTGAGATATTCCATAAAAGAGAAAAACCGTTACAGGCCGTTATAACCCGTTAGTAACGGCTATAACGGGGTAAACTAAAACATCGGGCATCATCTGTGACCCATAATGAACATACCTGCTCATTTTCATAAAGGTCCGCCAAGCACTTTCTGAGATATAATCCATAAAGAAGGAAATCCGTTACATGCCGTTACAGCCGTTAGTAACGGCTAAAGCGGTGAACTAAAACATCGGGCATCATCCGTGGCCCATAATGAACATACCTACAAATTTTCAGAAAGATCGGCCCTGTAGTTTTGTCTGGAGCGAGTGGAACATTTTTGACCACGGACACACAGACTCACAGACAGACAGACAGACAGACAGATAGACACTCAGATAGCATTTCTTCGTTCCCATTCTAAAGTGCTCCCTGTTCTATAAGAACTGGGAGTTCTTGGTTGGTTTTCTTTTTTCTTATTTATTTATTTATTTATTTTTTTTTTTTATTTTATTTTTTGTTTGTTTGTTGCCTTTTTGCTTGATGATTCGTTGTTATAGTATGCTAAGCATATACGCAGTCATAAGGACTTATAACCGATTGGGGAACTTTGAAACCTATGCATACACGCCCGAAGCGCAAGATCACTGTAATACAGAAGAGATACAAACTAAAGAGGGAAAAGAGACGAAGGTGGGGGGGGGGGGGGGGGGGGGGGGGGGGGGGGGGGGGGGGGGGAGTGGAGAGTTAAAGATAAAGACTACCAAGGGAAGTTATCTGGTGATTTTATCATTTGCCTATTTTTTTTTTAATTCATTTTGTTTAAAATAGGTGCCCCTATTCAAACCCCAGTAGATTCTCTTTGTAACACAGTTTACTTCTGCCAAAAAAGGACAGGTCGGATTTGTTTAAACAAACAAAAAAAAACAAACGAACAAACAAAACAAAAATGGACCAGCTTGTGTCTTCATTTCGCATTTATCGAACATTAACGTCATTTCTACTTACAATCAGTTGATCGTTGACGGAAAGTAAACTAAGGGAGAGACAATTTATGTCTGAAGGCGAAAGAGCGACAGCTCTTTCATCATCGTAGTGTGATTCTGGCTAATTTTTACACCGGCATGCAACCGACTGCTGTCAGAAAAGCAAACCACAGCAGGGCACTAATCGCGTATTAATGTCATCATGTTGATGGTTGTTTCCCTTCTTGACTCGGTGTGCTGTGCCTTTTGCCGACGAGAAGATCACACACACACACACACACACACACACACTTTTTTCATACAAAAATGAATTTCAATTGTGAATTCTCTCTCTCTCTCTCTCTCTCACACCACACACACACACACACACACACACACACACACAACACACACACATGTGCGTACGCACGCACGCACGCATGCACAAACATTCTTTTTTTTCACGCAAAAATGAATTTCTCAATTGCGAATTTACGGAGATGTATGTAACCATGACTTCAGCTACCACGCACTCATATCTAAAACCATCGTCTTGCGTGCGGAAGACCAACAATGGCCTGTTAGCGCCAGTTAGATTGGAATCCGCCTTGATCGTGTTGTAACAGGACAAAAACTAGAAGATTCTATCATTTATGTCTTTCCCCCCCCCCCCCCCCCCCCCCCACAGTTGTGATACAATACCAACGAGGGAAGAAAGGGGTGGGGGGATGCCAAAGATAGCTTGAGAAACCGTGGTGATGAATGCAATGAGTGTGATCGAATAAACAATTTGAAATGTCCCCCCCAAAAAATAAATAAATGAAAATAAATAAATAAATAAATAAATACATACATACATGCAATGAGAACAAGGTGGGGAAGGTTACAAACGTCATGGACACTGTAGGATCTGTTCCCAATCATCATCTGTTCCCAATCATCATCCCCAACAGAATACACGTTGATGACTTTGCCGTTCAGAATATCACCCACCAGGGGAAAGCCACGCAGACACCTTGCGTGGCTTGGTCCTCGGAGGACATAGCTCTCTCTCTCTCTCTCTCTCTCTCTCTCTTCAACCTCACTTTCCTTTCTCCTAACACATCTTATGTTCTACACTCGGCCCTGCAGCCACTAAGCCTACTTGAGAGTTTGCTCCTACCATGAGCTGTGTTCACCTTTCCCTCTTTTCAATTTCTGATATCTCAGGGTTCTTTTTTGTTGTTGTTGAGAAAGGGTTTAAGTCCTGAAACGTTTGGACACTCCTTTTTCTAAGGATGACCTTTTCCACCCTGTTTTTGAGATCGTTTTTGTAGCTGTACAAGAAACAACATTCTGCACGTGAAAAACGTTTTATATATATATATATATATATATATATATATTTTAAATGAAGGTCTTGATGCGATTTAGACATTAAATAAAGCGTCAAAAAGACAAAACAGCTTTTGTTTATATGCTCTGTTGTTTCAGACACTTTTTGTGGACTTTTGAAGGAGAGCAGTGATTTGGGCACACAGGGGGAGGTCAGTCTGAATTTACTCCCAGATGGTGGGAAGAGAAGGGGTGGGGGCGGGGAGGGGAGGGGAGAGGGTTGAGAAAGAGAGGCTGCACACCAAAACTTAATGCGCCAAGGCCTTGCTTAAGGACTCGAGTATTTATAGACAGGCAGAATTCGATTACGCCCTTTGAGACTTTTTTTTTTTTAATTTGTGTCTGAAAGTTGATTTATCTCATTTTCTTTCATATACCCATCAAGGTACATGCCAGTTGGTTCCAAGAAGACGGGTTAAAATAAAAGAAAGAGGATTATTTGGGAGGAGGCATCTGGCGCAAAGATAGGGTCACGGGTAGAGTGATAAGGCCTGAAATGTGACGTCAGCCGAGGGGAGGGTCATGTACTTGCAGACGTCATCGGTGGAAACCTCACAAAAAGAAGTTAAATGATGATTGGTGGGAGGTGGGCAGGTTGTTCTTTCGATCCATGGTCAGTTTAATATCAAATGCTGACTCAAATCTATGCTGGACCTGAACAACGCTTACATGGATTATATCATACTGATTTCAAGCAAATTCGTCATTGTGACGTGTAGGCAGGGGAGCCGAATATCAGTAAGTGCTCTTTCTCAGCCGCCAGGGAGTGATAGGAGTAGTAGAGACAATGTCAGCCTGTTACACTCCAGCATTCCACGCTTATGCAGATGGCAGTCCCAAAGGTTCGGCAATCCGTGCAATGAAAACAGTCATGCCATTGCGCATGCGCGTGAGTCATCGTCCACCAATATCAGGAGCTGCGATCATGTCATTTCATGGGCACCTTGTCACCTGTTTATTTCATATAGTTGTCCACGTTCGAGGCCCATGTAATTTTGAAACGCTAAAACTCTCGTGAAAAACAAAGCAACAACGTCGATGACATTTCTTGCTTTTACTTGAAGATGTTTATCACCACTGTTGTATTGAGAGAAAAACAAAATGCTACTTTTCACGAAGGAAACGAAATTTGCGAACTTTTGAGATGAATGCACTTCTATAGGAGATGAACAGTAGACGAGAAATGCGAGCAAGTTGGCCCTTTTGCAGCCAGGCCGCACTAACATTATACAATTGTGCAATTGCTAGTAAAGGATGAACTTTCGGTGTGCGTGTGTGTGTGTGTGTGTGTGTGTGTTGTGTTCTTCAATCTTCAAACCCTACAAGGATACATTGCAGATATCAACCAGATAACGGCAATGCGGGTTTCCCTGAAAACCTACTCAGTCATCCAACACTTCAACGGAACGAGCCTATCGCTCCTGTTTCCGGGCTGACTGATTTGTGACTCATGATATACACAATAGCCAGCCGTGACCCTCACTTCATGCGAGGACTGCGGAATGCCCGCGTGGGGTCGCTTCGGGCTGACTTCCTGATGCGCTGACTGGCGAACGAACAATGAAAGGAGCCATCGAGTGACAAGAGAGTGTTTTGTTCTCAAACCGCTGCACATAGTTCCTTGACAATGTGGGACGGCTGTGCAGAAGATGCGGACAACGTTGTTCGTGGAAAACGTCCTGGGAAAAATGTCCCTCTATAGGAGCTGACCTCACGGGTATAATAAAAGTCTTACACAACGTCGGCTGGCAGAAGTCTCTCTGCACAGAGGACAGGCTACTGATGTTTGCGTCTTCTTCATCTTTTCTCTCGCGCGACTTTGAGAGAGAGAGAGAGAGAGAGAGAGAGAGAGAGAGAGAGAATACATGTTGCAGTGCTGGATAATATTGACAGTGTATGTATGTGTGTATATATTTATCTATTAATGTAATCCGTTCATTCATTTCATTTTTTTGGTGACTAAAAAAAAAAAAAAAAGTTAACCTTCAAGATCGTTGCCAGTTGAAGACATCAGTCTTTTTTTCGTCGCTGTTATATGATCATCATGAACTGGTCTAACTTTGAAGTGGAAGAGATGGCCACTCCCGTCATGGTTGAGGAGAATACGACCAGGACTTCTATATCTTGAACATTGCTGACCTCACCGTCGCCACGAATGTGGATTTCTGGCTGGCTGTGGTGACTGTCATCTCCTTAGCGTCGCTGGGAATCCTGGGCAATGTCTTCAGCATCGCTGTCTGGAAGATGGAGACGTCATTCTCGGCCACGGTGTTCTTGTTCAAATACCTGGCCATGTGGGACATCGTCTTTCTCGTGTCTGTCATCGTCTACACCATCGTCCGACGCAACTTGACGACGATAGTCCTCGATGCGTTCATTCGAGGGCTGCTACCATATGGGCAACTTCGTGCAGCTGACGTCAGTTCACGTGACCTTGCTGATCGCTGTTAGCCGTTGGATCGCTGTCATCTTTCCCTTGAAGGCGCAGCGTTTGGTGACGTCCAGGAGGATCTATCTCTCCTGTGTCTTCATCTTTGTGTATATGTGGGTGGGATTCTGGAAGCTGCCCAGGGGGTGTTTGATGCTTACTACCCGGGGAGTACCATCGTGTTCGTGGCCAAGCGAGTCGTGGGGCTTGCTG
>JADBJO010004873.1:95850-100850 GCA_016801955.1 Conus betulinus
AGAGGTGCGGCGAGGCTGAGAGAGAGAGCAGTGGAGAGAGAGCGTGCCGGGCGCGTGGCGCAGTGAGGAGGTAGGGAGGAGGGAGGTGAGAGCGTAGAGTGTGAGATGAGGCAGGAGAGTCGATGGAGAGACGAGGCGCGCGAGGAGGTGTGTGTGATGAGGAGGACAGAGAGGGAGAGAGGAGGATTTTCAGAGAGATGAGGGATGTTGCGGAGAGAGGATCTGAGAGAGAGAGAGAGCAGAGAGAGAGGATTGCGAGAGAGAGATAGGAGCAGAGAGAGAGGGGGAGAGTAGAGAGTAGAGGGAGAGAGAGAGGGGGAGGAGGAGAAGAGTAATGAGGAGAGGGAGGAGACGAGGGAGAGCAGGATCAGAGGATAGGAGGGGGATTTACACAGAGGGAGGAGGACAGCATGAGAGAGGAGGGACAGAGGGATGAGGACCAGAGAAGACAGAGAGGATCAGGAGAGAGAGAGAGTTTGCAGGAGAGGAGGCCAGGAGAGAGAGAGATGAGAGCCTGAGGGAGAGAGGCGCGATGAGAGACAGATGAGGAGAGGAGAGGGGGAGAGGAGATTAGCCGAGATGAGATGTGTCGAGAGGGAGGGGAGGGAGGAGAGAGAGACGAGGAGGAGGGAAGAGACGATCAGGAGATTGAGGAGAGAGCGAGAGGATACAGAGTGGGCGAGAGGAGAGGAGAGCGAGGGGAGAGGATGAGAGGGACAGAGAGGCCCAGATGAGGAGATAGAGGGAGAGAGGTCGACAGTCAGGACGAAACGACAGGGATAGAGGCGAGAGAGGAGGAAGGAGGGGAGAGAGAGAGGAGAGAGGAGAGGGAGAGGGTGAGAGAGGAGGAGGTAGACGAGGAGAGGAGAGATGGGAGGAGAGAGAGAGAGAGTGGAGTAGAGAGAGCGTTATCCCCACCAGGAACAGGAGGACGAGTTTGAGGAGATTCGGATTAGGGACACGAGGGTTTTGATGTGGAGAGAAGTAGGAGGGAGGAGCTGAGTGGGCGGCCCGACGAGAGTGGGAATGGAGAGAGAGAGAGAGTGGAAGAGGGAGGCGGATGAGAGGGAGAGGCGTGAGAGAGGAGTGAGGAGTGGTAGGAGGAAGAGACAGGAGATGAGAAGAAGGGTTGGGGGTGGGTCTTAGGTGAACAGCGGGAACTTGTTGGAAGGGAGTGGAGTGACGAGGGATGGAGGGAGTCCTAGTGACAGGAGGACTTGCTTGGAGGAGGAGAAGGAGGAGTGTTGAGAGAGAGTGAGGAGAGGCAGTGAGAGAGAGCGTTGAGGGAGGGTGTCCTTCGAGGACAGAGACTTTGGAGGGTTGAGGGGTGTGTCATTAGTACAGGAGTTATGAGAGCGAGGAGGGGGGGGGGTGCGAGGGGAGGGTCGGGGGCGGCGAGCGGAGGAGACGAGGAGACAGAGGGTGAGAGAGGAGAGGGAGAAGGTGGAAGAGCGAGAGAAGACACTGACATGTTGAGAGAGGGTTGAGGAGAGTGAGGTCAGAGGAAGAGGGGATGAGGAGGGAGTTGAGAGGGGTGGGAACGATTTTGGCGGAGGAGGGTGTCTAGGATGAGATCGTTTAGGGGAGAGAGACAGGAATGGAGAGTTGAGGAGGGAGTGGTGTCCTTAGTGGAGGTAGAGACAGAGAGAGTGAGGAGGGGTTGACAAGAGAGAGACTGGTGAAAGATAGGGAGGACAGGACTGATGAGAGGTGGAGAGGGGGCGGTGAGAGAGAGAGTGGTGTCCGAGGAGGAGGAGTGCGGAGGGGAGACGAGGGGTTGGAGAGAGACTGTGATAGAGAGAGGTGACCGGAGAGAGGTACTTAGGGACACTGATGGAGGGAGAGGTTGAGAGGGAGTGTGTCCTTAGTGACAGAGAGAGAGTTGGAGAGGACGAGAGGGTGAGTGCCTTTTTTGAGGGAGGAGGAGGGCGACTTGTTGAGAGAGAGAGAGGGGAGGGAGTGAGTGCCCTTAGTGAGGAGAGAGAGAGGTGGAGGGAGAGGAGAGGAGAGGAGGTGAGCGAGAGCTATCTGAAACGCATCACTTTGGCACATATGTTTGATATACTGTGGTGATTGTAAGCATGTCAGTCAGTCACAAAACATGAAACATGTTCAAATGTACAGCTGGGATCGTGTGTGTGTGTGGGTGTTGTGGTGTGTGGTGTGTGTGTGTGTGTGTGTGTGTGTGTGTCGGTGCGTGCGTGCGCGTGAGGTGTGTGTGTGTGTGTGTGTGCGCGAGCGTGCGCGCGCGCGTATGTGTGTGTGTGCGTGCGTGCGTGCGTGCGCGTGGCGTGCGTGCGGTGCGCGTGCGTGCGTGCGTGCATGCGTACGTGTGTATGTCTGTGCGCGCGCGCGCGCGTGTGTGTGTGGTACTCTTGGTCTAGAATTTCAGTACTGGTTGAATCTGAAAAATGAGAGCAGGCTTCATTGCGTCTCGAGATAAGCAAGGAGAGAGAGAGAGAGAGAGAGAGAGAGAGAGGAGAGAGAGAAGAGGGAGAGAGAGAGGAGAGAGAGAGAGAGAGAGAGCAGATCAAAACATTACACAAAACAGCATCCAGACAAATATACCAGCTATGCAGAATCAAGCACTTTTTGAACTTTCGTTCCAGAAAAAGTATTCCTGAACGCGTCCACACTCTCTTCAATCAATTACTCTTGGATGTCGATTTTCGACTATCCCCAGTTCAACGAAACCTGTCATCAGCATCTACAAAACGCGCCCTTATACCAGTCCTCCTGAACCCTGGAGAGTCCACAGAGCCACTCGGTCAACTGGGTCACAGTCAGATCACCGACACATACTTTCGGGGGGGGGGGGGGGGGGGGGGGGGCTTACAGGTGGGAGGTGAGGAGCGGGAGGAATCCACCCCTGTCACTGCGTTATCCCCCCCCAGCAGAACGGTTCTGGTGTCCTTAGTGACACTGACTTGTTGGAGATGGTTGGGGCTGGTGTCCTTAGTGACACTGACTTGGTGGAGAGGGGTGGGGGGTGGGGGGGTGTCCTTAGTGACACTGACATGTTGGAGAGGGTTGGGGGTGGTGTCCTTAGTGCCTGACACTGACTTGTTGGAGAGGGTTGGGGGTGGTGTCCTTAGTGACACTGACTTGTTGGAGAGGGTTGAGGGTGGTGTCCTTAGTGACACTGACATGGTGGAGAGGGTTTGGGGTGGTGTCCTTCGTGACACTGACTTGTTGAGGGGTTGGGGGTGGTGTCCTTAGTGACACTGTTATGTTGGAGAGGGTTGGGGGGGTGGTGTCCTTAGTGACACTGACAATGGTGGAGAGGGTTGGGGGTGGTGTCCTTAGTGACACTGACATGTTGGAGAGGGTTGGGGGTGGTGTCCTTCGTGACACTGACTTGTTGGAGGGGTTGGGGGTGGTGTCCTTTAGTGACACTGTTATTGGGAGAGGGTTGGGGGGGTGGTGTCCTTAGTGACACTGACAATGGTGGAGAGGGTTGGGGTGGTGTCCTTAGTGACACTGACATGGTGGAGAGCGTTGGGGGGTGGTGTCCTTAGTGACACTGACTTGTTGGAGAGGGTTGGGGGTGGTGTCTTTAGTGACACTGACTTGTTGGAGAGGGTGGAGGGTGGTGTTCCTTAGTGACATTGACTTGTGGAGAGGGTGGGGGGGTGGTGTCCTTAGTGACATTGACTTGTTGGAGAGGGTTGGAGGGTGGTGCCCTTAGTGACATTGACTTGTTGGAGAGGGTTGGGGGGTGGTGTCTTAGTGACATTGACTTGTTGGAGACGGTTGGGGGGTGGTGTCCTTAGTGACATTGACTTGTTGGAGAGGGTTGGAGGGTGGTGCCCTAGTGACATTGACTTGTTGGAGAGGGTTGGGGGGGTGATGCCCTTAGTGACACTGACATGTTGGAGAGGGTTGGGGGTGGTGTCCTTAGTGACACTGACTTGTTGGAGAGGGTTGGTCGCGGGGGGGGGGGGGGGGGGGGGGGGGGGGGCGGGGGGGGGTGAGAGGGTCTGCTGACAGAGGGACTCAGACTCTGGTATGGAGTCTGCTCCTTTGCCTGCACTGCGTCCCTGTCAGCATTACCCTCATTACCTTCTTTGGCGGGTGGCGTTGGAGGGGGTGGGGTGATTTGGGGGAGGATGATTCGGGGGGAGGGGGGGGGCGGGGGGGGGGGGGAGAGAGAGGTTTTTCAGGACGTAGACTTGGCAGGGATCTTGTGATCAGAAGAGTGGGGTGGGGGTGTTTTTAGTATTTTTTGGATCGAAAGTGCAGTAACTGCGTGGTGATGGCATCGATGCCAGTTGTAAATGACTCACTTCATGCGGTGCTGCACGAAGGGTTCAAACCTTTAAGAACTGTGTTGTCTGCTAGAAACTCAGCCCTGGGGTACATAGTCGTCATGGCAGCAGCACATTGCTGGCATGTCCTCTCTGACACTGAAGCGGGGTCGTTGTCTTTGGTGTTGTCACCGGTAACACCTTTCAGTGACTGACATGGGTGTCGTCGTGTCTTGTTGGGGAGTGGGCACAGGGCAGGACTAGGACTGAGATGGGGCAGAAGTTATGTAAGTGGTGGATGGGCAGGAAGAGAAGTGTATTACCAGAGGATGGGAGGTACCTTGAAGCCTGTGCGCCAAAGGCCTTGCCAGGAACGGTGAGGGAGGGGGGGGGGGGGGGGGGGCGGGGGGGGGGGGGGGGGGGGAGGGGAGGGGGGGGGGGCCGCAACGAACAAAGAGACTCGGTCACTGGGTGAAAAGAGCAGAGCGTTGGGCTATGAAGTGGATGGCGAGAGAGGGGAGGGAGAGAGGGAAGGAGGGAGGGTGTAGGCAGGATGAGGCGGCTAAAAAAGAGGAGGGGTGTATCTCCTTGCTCCTCTTCGCTCTGTGTGTGTGTGTGTGTGTGTGTGTGTGTGTTCATGTGTGTGTGTGTGTGTGCGTGTGTGTGTGTGTGTGTGTGTGTGTGTGTGTGCGTGCGTGTGTGTGTGTGTGTGTGTTGTGTGTGTGTGTGTGTGTGTGTGTGTGTGTGTGTGTG
>JADBJO010004873.1:110850-125850 GCA_016801955.1 Conus betulinus
AAGCTCATGGCAGCTGCGTTGCCAGTGGAGTACCTCTTAGGACAAACATGAATGTTGATGGCTGGTCTGTGAACACCATGTTTACGAGATTTTACCAGAAGTGCCGCTGATCAACACTGGTTGGAATAAACTGGATTCACTCCTCAAAGTTTGAACATGTGAGTAATTCAATTTAATCAACGGATGCACAATTCATTCCTAGTTGTTATGGAACTTTTACATGAAGTCCCACGTACACAAATTTGAATGTTCACCCTATCTGTCATTTTCATTTTGGTGGGACGAAGACTGGACCTAAGTGAACTGCATCCCTGTAAATGGCTATCATGTTATGAATGTCAGTCAGATGGTACCCATTTTGAGATCTGGAGAGTGAGGTAAATGTGCATGCGTTTCCACCCGTTGACCTGCTTGACTCAATCCTTTGTATTCCCCGGGAACACTGAGCTATGGCAATACGACTCTTGTGGACTCGTTTCTGGGGCTGACCTTTTTAGCTGACCCATGTCATAGTGGCTCTCTTCACTTCGAAATCCATGCATCGGAGCCAAATCTGTCGAGATCGTCTGCCCTTCCTTTTCCACTGCTGAGCGCCCTGTCTTGTGATGTTGGTTGGAGGCTTTAGTAGTGTGTGATCATTCCATCCCTGTCTCCTTTTCTTCATCTCTGTGGCTACAGAATTTTGTTTGTTCCACCTATTTCTTTACATAAATGTCCTAGCATAATGTTTCGTTTAAATTTGGAGCAAGCATCAACTGACCTGGTAAGAGCTCACATGTCTGGGGTGGTTTTTCATTTCACTTGATTAACACTGTGTTCAAAGCTATATGTAAGATGGCTGTGTGAGCAAACTAACGAAATCATTCTTTTATACTGTCAAATGACACAGAAAGAATGGAACTTGTGCTTGGAGCCCTAATCTTGTGGACCCTTTCTTTGCGCTTAAATTCCTAGACAGTCATTCCTAGACAGTCAGTCACAGTCCTTCAGGTCAAAAAGCAAACGGGTCCTGTCAGTCTGTTGCTAGCATACGAGTAGCAAAGCATGATGTCAAAAAAAAAAAAAAAAAAAAAAAAAAAAAAAAAAAATTATTCCTAGACAGTCAGTTGCAGTCCTTCAGGTAAAGCAAACTGGTTGTCTGTTGCTAGCATATGTGTAGCAAAGCGTGATGTCACTCACTGTGGTGCTTGCAGCATATGGTGAGTGGTCTCTTGCTTTGCTATGTCTATGGTTCATGAGCAGCTGGTCAGCCAAGATTTAACATCTTGCTTCCAGACGCAAAATGCCAATGTAAAAAAAAAAACACACAAAAAAAAACAGATTAATTCAAGGTGAACAGGAGTCAAAGTAAGGATAACAAATCGATGATGATGATGATAACTGTCATCATCATCATCATCATTAGTATCATGACAACAACAATAATCAAAATAATGAAATGAATAATATGACAAAAAGACAAAGCCATACAGCCCCGTTAGCCACAGCAGTTCTTTTGTAAACAGCGCTACACTTTCAAACCGACTTACAGGAAAAAAAAAAAAAATAATAGCTTCTACACACACATCAACAAACATGATTTATGGTAATGTAAAAATATACTGTCATAAAAATACATGAGTCATGGGCAGCCAAAGACAATAGGTTCAGTGAAAATCATTGCATGCAGATATATACGCACATGCAATTGCACCCCTCAGTACTGGTCAAGTAAAACATGCACCACCAAAACCACAGCACGGTAGCAAAATGTGGATGACAACGAAAGTTTCCAGCAGGCAATCATTAACAAAGCATGAGAATAACTGCCATGCACAGAGAAAAACAAAAAAAAACAACAACAACAACAACAAAAAGTTGTAATTTCAGTAGCATCAGGACACAGCTTGTATTCAAGCCCTGGAATTTAAATGCATTTTTTTTTTTTTTTGGCTGGATCGGATATATGACAGTGGGGGAGAGGGGGGTGGGGGTGGAGGGTGGGGAGGGGACAGGTGGGGGGGGGGGGGGGGGGAGGTAGGGGAGTGGGGGAGGGGGGAGGGGATAGTGGGGGAGGTGGGTGGGGTGGGGTGGTTGCATTCCTGAAACCCTAAACACCCCTACCCCATCTTATCCCGCCTTCCACCAACTATATATCTACATCTATCTGTATATGCATACAGACACACATACATAATATATACACAGACAAAGAGCTACATTTATATATATATATATATATATATCACAATTAGATACAGAGATATATGTACATGCACATACACAGATATACATTTGAATAATATGTTCACATATGTTTATTTCCCTCTCTCTGTCTCTCTATCTACATATATATATATATATATATATATATATATATATATATATATATATATATATATATATATATATGTGTGTGTGTGTGTGTGTGTGTGTGTGTGTGTGTGTGTGTGTGTGTGTGTGTGTGTTTGTGTGTGTGTATATATATATATATATACACACACACACACATATACACATATATTTATCTTTTGTGTGTGTGTACAACCATATTTCACAGTATGAAATAATACCACATTAACTATGATTTGTCTGAAACCCTCACACTCCAAAAGACAAATTATTTGAAAAAAGCAAAAAAACAACCAACCCTAAAATCTCCATCCCTTACCCTTCTATTCTTCTTTTAAAAACAAAATGTACTATCATTCTTTGACACTGAGAGCCCCCCCCCCCCCCCCCCCCCCCCCCCCCCCCCCCCTTCCCTCCCCCCATCTCCGCCTTTCATTCTCCTCCTTCACTCTCCCCCGACCCAGCTTTCTTTTCACTCTCTCAACATTCCATCAGGTAGGTTGGTGAGAGAGAGAGAGAGAGAGGGGTGGGAGGGGGTGGGGGGGTGGGGGGGAAGGGGGAGGGAGAAGGGAGGAAAGAAGGGTAATGGGCTGTTGAACACCTCTACATTTTTAAATTCTCATTTCATATCATCATTCATTTTGTGTGTGCGTGTGTGAAACCCTACACACTCACAATTTCAGGGTATAGTATTTGGGGGAGTGTGGAAAAGGGTGGGGATGATGCAGGGAATGGTGTGCTGGCATCCTCTGCTGCTGTCCCCTGATGAGAGCAGGCACATCAGTGCCAGCCTGATAAACTGAAGCTGGGGACTCTGGGGAAGGGATGGGGTGCCTAGACGGATTTGGTGGTGGGGGGTGGGGGGGGGGGTGGAGATTGAAGCATGTTAGTTATTCTTCTCTCATGGATTACAGCCCCTGCCAACCTCTGCCCTCTCTTCTCCCTGAGCAATCAAATAGCATTCTCCTTTGTGAACAGCCGGTAAGGTACTGTAGCACACCTCCTGGTACTAAGCTGTGGAGATCTGTAATATCAGGAAAAAAAGCAACTTCTGTCTTGAGAGAGTCTCTTTCTGTTGTTGATTAGGCCTCTCAAAGACAGGCTGTAACTTTTCTTAAGGCTCCCAACAATTCATGTTCCCATGGCTGACCTAGCACACTGAAAAGGCACAAAACATGTCTGAAACCATTTGCACAGTATATCACAGATAGATTAACAAAGCCCTTTTCACACAAACTGACCATCTACTCCGTAGGTCATGCTTTGTACACAGACAGTCTATCACAGCCATTCTAAGCACACAGTTTCTCTCAACCATGCCTATATACAATAAGGCATAACGATCATTGTTACACTCACTATACACAATGGCATGGTATTCATATTCAAAAGGGAAGCTATTTTCCTTAAAATCCAGTGATCCCTGACATCAAACAAAGCAATTCCTAGAGAATAAAAAAAAAATCCATGCTGAATGACCTCTCCATTTGGTTTGTGACAGGCCCATCATGTGAATGAACTTAAATACAAATTGTACAAGACACATAACTCTGGGTGACTATGGCCCCTCTGTTGCGATCAGTGTTATATTAGCTGCAGATGCACACACACAAAACAACCCCTGTGAGTTAGATGATCCGAAGGCAGCAGTAAGTCGACCTCTGTCAAACCTGGACACATGGTAGCTCAAAATAAAGAAATTCTGCAGCAGTGCATTTCTTTCTGGCAGACTAGTGCCAGAACTGTTAAAAAGGATATATAAAAAAAAGAGAGATTAAAACAAACATACAAAGTATGAACTTGAACTGTGTGTGTGTGTGTGTGTTAGTCTGTGTGTGTTAGTGTGTGTTAGTGTGTGTGTGTGTGTGTGTGTGTGTTAGTGTGTGTGTGTGTGTGTGTGTGTGAGTGTGTGTGTGTGTGCATGCGTGTGTGTTGGTATTAGTGTGTGTGTGTGTGTCTATGTGCTGGAGTACATGTGTGTGTGCATAGGTACATCAAGTGACAGTGCATGTGTGGCATGCATGTGTATGAGAGCATGAGTGTGTTTGTGTCAGCATGCGTCTAAATGTGTGCATGTGTCTGTGTGTGTGTGCACAGATGTGTGCATTATAAAAAAAAAAAAAAAAGCATGACATGACCACACAAAAAAGAATTAAAGTGCAACCAAGTAAGTCTGCACAACTATAAGACAGAGCAACCAGATATAATAGGCAAAAGTTATCTTTCATGTGGAAGGCAAAATGGATCTGCAACCACACACACACGTTCATTCTGAAAGAAAAAGTTCAGGACTAAGTGAAATCAAAATCCAATAAAAAACTGAAAAAAAAAAAACCCCAAAAGTGATCACTTCATTTGTAAAAACCAGTGTGGTGGTGATTGTGTGTGTGTGTGTGTGTGTGTGTGTGTGTGTGTGTGTGTGTGTGTGTGTGTGTGTGTGTGTGTGTGTGTGTGCGTGCGTGTGCGTGTGTGTGTGTGTGCAGCATGCGTGCGTGTGAGTGAATGAGAGAAAGTGTGTGAGTGTCTTTGTGCGCGCATGTGTATATGTGTACACGGATGTGTACCTTATAAAAAGTATGACCAGAAAAGAAATAAGGACACAAAATAGAAGGCAAAGCAACATGATATAATGTGCAAAAATTACCATCAGTGGATAAAGACAAAATGGATCTTCAACTGTATACACAAATTTACTCACACAGCAAAAGTCCAGGACAAAATGAAATCCAATCCAATCAAAGAAAAAGGAAATTTCATATGTGAATAACCCGTGTGGTGGTGGTGGTGGTGGTGGTCGTGTCGATGTTGGTGGTGGTGTTGGGTGTGGTGTGTGTGTGTGTGTGTGTGTGTGTGTGTGTGTGTGTGTGTGTTGTGTGTGTTTGTGTGTATGTGTTGTTTGTGTTTACGTCTTTCCACATCATGTGATATTAGATGAACACACACACACACACACAAAAATAAAACAAGAAAATAAAAAATCAAGGACTGGTAGAAAAGGTTAACACAATGAGTCAAAAGAATTAACTTACCTACAGATATAACACAAAAATAGAAAATCCAATTAATTAAAGATAAAAAAAATAACAAACATATAATCTTCTGTCTCATCTCACCACTGACTTACCTACTGTAAGTATTTCCCAACTGGACTTTAAGCTAAGTGCAAAAAGATAGGCTTCACTTGCTGACAGGAAAACATTTTGAATAGGTTGTATAGACGTATTTGGAGTGAATTTTTTCATTAAGTTACACAAAAGAATGTGATCAGTTGATATGCTATGACCACACATACAATGTATATTTTTGACATACTTTGTTTTAAAACAACTTTGTGTGTGTGTGTGTGTGTGTGTGTGTGTGTGTGTGTTGTATGCGTGTGTATGCGTGCACATGTGTGTGCGCACATGTGTGTGTGTGTGCACATGACTTGTGTGTGTATGCATGTATATGTGTCATATTATGAGCATTATAACAAAATAAAACAAAAGAACACTACAAACATGTGACAACTAAATGGAACAACAATGCATTCTGCTGTGGAGACGGCACTCATCCAAATCATATTCCGTCAACACACACAACATTACTGATGTGTTTGGCGTCTCTTCATTGTGGATTCCTGCAAGGTCAGCCAGCACTTTCTGTTCTTCAGTCAAAGCCCCAACCACATCATAATGGGTGCTTCATCCCATAGGGTTATCCTTGCCTTCCCACAACTGTCCTTAATTCTTAAGGCGTCGGTTTCCAGACATGCTGGAGCTTTAACGAGAGGACCTGCCCCTGTAGGAGAGCCATCCTGTAAGGAAAACCCATCAACACTGTCAGTAGAAAGAAACAAACTTGTTTTAAACAAACAAAGCCCCAACCCAAACTAAGTCAAAAAGAACAAAAAAAAAAAAAAAAGGTGGGGGGGGGGGGGGGGGGGGGGGGTTGATGAAATCTGAAAAAAATAGTGATAATAAATAAACACTATGAAGCCCAAACTAGCATAAAAAAAAACTGACAACAAAAAACAAGAGGATATAAACCGCAAAAGAAACACACAAGTGGGCACCATAACCTTAAAACTATACTGGTCCTGTACTCTTGACACTTAATTCTTTATCAACTGCATAAAACTATTCACTTCTGGAAGAAGAAAAAGAAGGAAAAAAAGCAAACCACCTACATGATTATCATGTGTATACAACCAAAACTGTTGAAAGAGAATCGTGTGAGCAACTGAAAGAAAACATCACCTCTTGAAATCAGGATGGCAGAAACACTGGACTATTTGCATGTACTTCAACAAATGAAATTTGTCAGCGCCTTACCAGTGAAGACTGCAGAAGTCTTTCACTTCATGTGTTCTACAGTATTTCATAACTTTACATGCAGCACAACCTAAGATGTAAAGATTGCCAAGACATTCAACAAAATGCCAGCTTAATTCATTGTTACAGATCTTTTCCATGCTGAGATATTGCTTATTACAAACCATCTTCTGAACAGTGAAAATGTTAATAGGAGGAGAACAAAAATCATGCATAATGATAATTGATCTTGTGACAACATACACTGTACCCCCCCCCCCCCCCCCCCCCCCCCCCCCTTAGAGATGGCCCACAGCGAGCCCAAGTACACTAAAAAGCATGCATAATGATTATTGATCTTGTGACAACATACATTGTACCCCTCCCCTAGAGATGGCCCACAAACAGCCCAAGTGCACTCTAGCGTGTTGGCTGTCCGCATCACACACTTGCACAGAACATGGAGCTTGGCACTGATGAGGACAGAGTCCTTCTTTGTTTGGTTTTCAGTCACATACTAGGAGGATACTCACTGGCTGAAAAAGCAACAGTGGTGAGGGGTACCACTGATTGCAAAGACGGTTTCACAGACTGCTAGACACTGGTCTTTTCTGGTTTTTGGTGCCAGTGGCTGGCAAAGACCATGCCACAGACTCTGCTAGTGCTAGACACTGGTCTTTTCTGGTTTGTATTTTGTGTCTGGGGCCTTGCCTGGTGTCCTGCATGTGTTGGATCAGAACAGGCACCACTGAATGCAGCTGAATTCATTTGGAATCAGAACAGCTTTGCCTCTGGTGGTATGCTCCGTAACCTGGCATACTAATTACAGCGACAGGGTAGACTGGGGTGTTGCTGTGTAGAAGGGAATGAGCAGCATGGGAACAATGTCACAGGTTCTGGAACTTGAGGCAGTGAAAAAAAAAAAAAAAAAGAGAAAAAAGGGTGTGGGGGTGGGGGTGGGGGTGAGGGGAGAAAAGTTAAATGCTAGTGTCCATGTCCATTTTGTTCTTAGGCATTTACAGTGGAGAAAAGAAAAAAGAAAAATAATCAGTGATTCATGCAAGGCACTGTTGAAATTCACAGCTCAGCACATTATGGAAACATGCGAAAATTGCAGTTGACACCAGTGATGACAGAAGCATGAACAACCTGATGTTGACGCAGTAACGGACAGACAAAGAACATCGGCCAGGAGAACACCTGTAGTACAGTGTAATATGACCATGATCTTGGTGTCAATGGAAACAAAGGAAACACAGTGTCATGAGCTGAACTGAACTGAACACTTTGATTCAAATGACTTCCACTGCACATCAATGATGATCCTCAATGTTGCGATTTTTCTACATATTTACCTGCTATTTCCTTTTTCTTACCCATATCTTACTGAAATTTTCAGAGCCACATATTTGAAGAGAGAGAGAGAGAGAATGAGAGAGAGACAGAGGCAGAAAGTGAGAGAGAGAGAGACAGGCAGACAGACAGACAACAGGCAGACAGATGCTGAAATGGACCGAGACAGAGGGAATTGTGTCAGAGCTCACCACCAAACCAAAGGCTCCTGGCTTCACCACGGCTGTCCTGCAAACAGTCCACAACAAATCTTAATTAAAAAAAAAAAACACACACACAGAATCTACTTACATGCATTTCATAATCTCCCAATGCTCTCTCAACAATGCCCCCCCCCCCCCCCCCCCCACTCCCCCTCTCCAGGATAACTGTCCATAAAATCTCTATCCAAAATGAGTGTTTAATTTCTGAAGAACTGCACGGAGAGAGAGACAGACAGACAGACATGAGAACAATGTCACAGAAATGACAAGAAAAGGCCATGTCCTTGTCAAAAAGAAAAAAAAACTTCCAAAAAAAAAATGAATAAAATAACATATCAATAAACAATTATGATAAAAAAAATATATAAACTGATAATGTTAATGACAACATATTGTGGACAGATTGAATCCTCTGCAGAGAGATTTAAAGGAAAAAAGAAAACTGAAGAACAATTGTCTTCATACAATACATGCCACACTGATGTTCAAATCTGTAAGTCTGAAAGAGAGAGAGAGGAGGGAGGAGAGAGAGAGAGAGAGAGAGAGAGAGAGAGAGAGAGAGAGAGAGAGAGAGAGAAAGCAAGAGAGAGAGAGAGAACAGACAGACAGACAGACGGAGAGGAAAACTATCTAAACCCTTCAAAGACAATCTGTTAACAGCTCTGTACTTGTGGCAGTTTACCACTTTGCAACAAGAACTGATTTACACAAGAACAATGAATATTATATGATTATGTAAACTACTACTAAAAAAACAGAATTTTAAGAGCCAGATCCTGGCAACGCGACACTTAAATAACATGTAATTTACACACCATTTTCATTTATCGTATTAACAAAAATACAACTTCCATGTAACGCTGATAATATTCATTCTACTTGAAACACATATCGACAAAAATGTATTCACTTACACGGCCCATAGCTATTCAAACCTCTCTCTAGTGTTAAAAACATGAAATTCCATAAAATATGTAATAAAATGAAAAATGTAATGGCTGAAAAATCTTAAATGGGATGTACCAGTAAAGGAGACAATGGGAACAGAGCACTTTGGACAGACAATGAGGGAACAAGAAAACAGAACTCCGAGGAAAAAAAAGACAGGAAACTAGAGGACACAAAAGAGGGATTTTCAATCACAGATGGGCAGCTTGAAAACCCTTCAATATCTCCAAAGGACAGACCGATCAAATACAAAACTGGATGTTTTTTTTAGTTGCATGACTTTTACACAAGTACTATTGCCCCTACTTTCAACTAACCTGGGTTATGTATCATCGATTATTTTGACATCAGCCTTCTATATTACAATGTATTGTCCTTCCTTTAACTTGACCTCATATAAACGGACCCCTCGCATGGCCAAACTTTTGTACTGTGGTAATATCCCCCCAAATGTATCGACACCAAGGTGCAGAAGAACGATCAGTGTTGAGCTGTCGTTATCTCCCTGCTCCACAGAGAGTGACCGCCTGCTGATTGCTGCCTCCAGAATCTAACCTTGTACCTGAAGTATATCAAAAAGCTAAGCAAAGAGCAATCGCTATGTCTGTCATGTATTCCGCTGAAGCCAATTTTTTCATATCATGTCCTGGACTGATACCGCAAATTTGCCCAAGGTCACTAGCTCGAAGCCAATGTAGGAGGAAACAATATTTCAGGGGGGGGGGGGGGGGGGGGGGGGGGATTTTTTGTCACTCTGAATTTGAATGAATGAATGAAAATTTCTCAAGTTTGGTGCTTCAAAACATGAATATCCATGCCTAGGTGGCAGTCGTTTCTTCCAGAGAGAGAATGGGGAGGGGGAAAAGGGGGGGGGGGGGGGGGGGGGGGGTGGAATTTTCGAATTTTCGAGGAGTAGTGATTTTCTTTGCCTTGGAGATGGGACTGTTTGTGGTAGAACTAACAAATTAAAAGTGTTTGGAGTTTGGAGGATTTTCTGTCTTTCCTTTCTTTTTTTTTTCTTTCTTTGCAACCTTTTACTGTCCACACCTGTGTGGCTCAGAACTATCTTTCAGTCAGTGGAAAAGTACATTCAGACTGTTGGTGCTATGGGGGGATTCTTTTATCCCTGCACAGTTGGCACTGGGCAATGTGTGATGGAAGACGTTTTTTCTCCTTTCATCCCCATCCCCTCCCCCCAACCCCCCCCCCCCCCCCCCCCCCCCCCCCCCCCCCCCCCCCCCCCCCCCCCCCCCACTTCTTTTTCAAGAATAAAAGAAAGTTGATACAGTTTGCATTCCAAAGTGTCCATACCTTTCCTGAAGTATTTGCTGTCAGCGTGCCAATTCCAGCTAGTCCCTCTTTGGTTTTTTTCACCGAGTCCGAGTTCAATATCAGACACCCAGTCATCGTCTTGGGGTTGTCAGGCAATACCTGCGACTTCACAGCAGCCAGGCGTGACTTCAGCTTTCCCATCATGCTCAAGAGAGAACAGGCAGGTGCAGAAGAGACCAGGCGTTCCACAGTACTTTTGTGAGCAGACAAGGAAGCTTTTTTCATAGTTTTCCAAATACGATTTGGAGGATTTCCTTTCCGCTAGGAAGGTGTCTTCTCTCTGCTGAATACCCAAGTTCAACTTCTGACGTTCACCTTCAAGTGCCATTTGTAAGTCATCAAATGTGGCCTTGACCTCATCTCTCATGGCCTTGAACTTGGCTTGGCTGGCTGACATTTCAGTGTCTAGCTGGTTGATCTGAAAATAAAAGTTGAAAAAAAAAAAACACAAACTATATGACACATGATTTGAAGTTAGTCAGATCTACCAAAATCTGTAAACCTGAGTTTACATTTCTATGATTCTTCTATCTGTTTTATGTCCGCTGCAATCCATCACCCTCATCGCTAGAATAGGAAATAGTAGTGAAATTAACAGTTGGTAGTCATCAGCTGAATGAGCTAGAACTTGTACTGCATTTTATCAGGATGCCATTTGATCACATTAAGGAACTGCTGGTAGCAATCTGGAAAATAAGGCAGTAAAGAGAAAGGGAAAAAAAAAATTGACTGAATGGAATTAAATGCTTCAGTTGCTGTTAAGAGTTACCTGTTGGCTATGAAAAGCATTACAGAGTCACTTTAACCAAACTCCTGAGAATGTATCGATACTCCCCCTGTTCGATACTCCTCCCATTCAATACTCCCACCACTTGATACTCTCCCCTTGTTGCTGCTTGACACTCCACCTGCTCAATACCCTCCACGTCCATGTCCTGCCCAGGATGGAAAGAAGCTCTTATTCCAAGGAAGGGGGATATGAAATCTTTTCCATACTACAGCTAAAGACCATACATGTGTGTGCACGCAGACACAATCATTCTGATACACACACACATGCCACAGGCAAACAGGGTGAATATCAATCAAGCAGTGGTACTGGTAGCATCAAACAGGAGAGTCTTCTTCAGCACAGCAGAGAATCTGTCAATAATGAGGGACTACTGAGCTGACTGCAGGCACCTCATATCGTTCCACATTTTGCACATAATGACATACATTAAACCCTTCAAAAATATGCTTCAGGCATCAGGCGTACCTTTACTTATGGAAAATAGCAGTCACTTAAACTGACCCTTTCTTATGCTACAGTGTGCATTACCGCAAAAGATCAATGTTTGCTGCATGAGCCCATCTGGGTTTTCCCCATCAGTGTAACATGTACGGAGATGCCTTTTTTTTTTTTTTTTTCTCCACACAGCCAAATGCAGATAACCATGGCACATTGCCTTTCATTCAAGACAAGCTAAATTAGAATGCACGAACAAAATAAAGCCAGACTTGACAAGGGCAAAATGGTGTTATTGGATACATGGGTTAAATGTAAATGAAATGAGTCAGAATTAATAATGACGCTTTAAAATTCAGCTCAGGGTGTCAGGTGACTATATCAGCCAATACGAGCCCTGCTTAAACAGTTACAAAAAGGATGAACATCGTTTCTTGAAGATCTGTCACGCAGATCCATACATTTCCAAAATATTCAATCTTTATGCACTAAATGAAAAATATTGTTCAGGACTATAACATCAATATTTCATGATTGAAGTTAGATGCCTTCAACGTGGGGACACAGCCCTGATATGGCCCTTTGTGGTCAACTCAGATGCAAGCAACATTACCTTACCTTATTAGATCCCACTGAAACTAACTTCAGAAAGAACATTAAATGTCTTTCAGGTTTTAGATTTATTAACCAGCATTTACATTTTGAAGACCCAGTTTTTGAGAAGGCAGTTGTCAAATTTGATGTAACAGAGCGCACCACCGCCTGTCAAGGCAGACGCCTTCTTCAGTTCAATGTACCTGCCTAACCACAACATAGTAACCAGCGGCGCTGTGACCAATTTACAGGAGACAATGGCACCATGGCTATTCAAATTTGAATTATGGCTGCAATAACAAAAAGCCCTTTTGTCCTTTCTTCAACCTAAACCCCTTGTGTGTATCAATGAATGTAAAATAAATTTGATTTGATACTATCATTTCTAAATTACAGTTCCCAAACTCTGAGACTGATCTCAATGCTTGTAAAATGACCTTCATCACTGCATCATTTTACTATTTTTTCAATTATGTCAAAAATGTTTTAGCTATTTGATTTGATTTTAAAGCGCCGGACAGCACCTTCCACCTGTGTTTGGCAGTGGACAACTTGACTAGTTTGCCCTGTCAGCATGTGTGTGTTTTTCAACAGCTTTTAATTCAGTAATTACTCATTTGCCTGGTTGTGGAACTATTCATGTTCCACATTAAGATTTGTCCAAAAACCAGCTATGAAATGGTAGTTTAACAGCTTGACTGAACTTGTTCAGTTTCTGGAAACTAATGTTTTTATGATACAAATCCATTTACGTTGCTTCTAAAAAGCCGTTCAGACCTAAATAACTATTTTAATCCTTAAACTGAATTCAGAATCATTTCAAAGCTAGCACTGAGCTCTTTGATTTTTCAACACACTGCAGTTTAGTCCATGATGTAACCACAAAGAAAAATACTTGCCAGCTAGAACAGATGAGCCTAAAATTTTGCTCTGTGGACCAATTCATGTGTCACATCTGGCTACTCTATTTGTGGTCTAATAACTGGCTGATCAAGGGGTTGCAGCTAAACAGACCACAGACCGGCAGATTCAAACCTCTCAGTGTTGGCACATGCCATGATGTGTCAGTGTTCAGTGCTTTCCCTGCAGTAAGTTTATGTACTGTTCTGTGCTGCCTAGCTTATCTTTTTTTTAATCATTTACTCACATTGTACTCAATGTTTCGGAAAAATGTTTATGAGTATTTTTGTTCATACTGGTTTCTCGATTTTTTAGATCTTACATGTATCTTTTTAACTTTGCTGTTTTCACATTACTCATCTGCTGCACCGATACTGTTGCTTTGTAAACTAGCTACTAAAAATGACTATCTGCTTGTGAAGTAAAATGATAGAAGGCTGATGTGATAAACGATCATTTTTCCAGAGAGTTCTGGCTTTAAAATGCTTGTTTTGATCCAGCTTGTCAAATCTGAGTTTTCACATACATACAGTCACAGGCCAAGCTCTCTTTGTAAAAAAAAAAAAAAAAAGAAAAGAAAAAAAAAAAAAAAAAAAAAAAAGTGCAGTGATCTAAACATGCAGCAGTCTCCATCTCTGTGAGGAGAGTGAGCTCACATTCTATAGCAATGTTCTATCCAATTTTGTCAGTGTTTATAAGGAACATGTTGTGTGATTTAAACAATTGATGATCTGATGTGTATGTGTCCATTTCACAACTTATGATATTGCAACTGTCAATATTGATAATTATCTATTTATATAGCTGTATCAAGTGAGGGCCTTCAGTATCGTTAATTATGTATACATAGCTTCATATTACTACTAATACTAGATTTCTATTATTACATCAGACTTATTTTACCAGCATCATAAACACAGACAACTGCCTTGATTTGTTCCTAACATCAGTTTGGGCTTTCCTACAAACTCTGCAATGTGACTGCCTCAAAAAAACAGCTGTCAGTTTTGAGCTGTCTTTGACTGTGCTAATCATGATTTTGCAAAAGAGGCATAACTGCATTTTGCAGCCATGAAATTTTATACAAACATTAGTAGCAACTTTTGATACACACACACACAAAAAATCCCACTGCATACAAACTTTTTTCTTATTTCTTTTTGCTACATTTTCTTCTTATCTACCGGCCTACATGCATACACACACACACACACACACACACACACACACACACACACACAGACCTAGATCATCCTATATAATATACCAGCAGATGAATGCCCAATGAACAGTTCTATATTTACCTTTGCCGTGACGACCGCCTTCCTGTCTTTCAGGTTCTTCACTTCTGCTTTCAGTTCTTTGCTTCTTCTCTTGGGCCATGTCTGCCACCCCTTTCACTTCAGAACACTTGCGATGAGCTGAAGAAACACAAAGCAGCACACAAATCAGCTCCTCGTGACTTGTACAATATAGCTCTGCCTGTTTACCATGGTGACTGGCGCAAGTGCTCTGGTAGTGCGAGACCAGCTGCTCAGCGGACAGGTTACCCAGCTTCTCTATGACATGATCTCGAGTTGCAGGGATCTTGGCATGAAATTTGGCACAGGTCTTGCAAGTTTCATGGCACAATGCAGGCAGAACATAGTGCCCACTGCATCATCACAACAGCTGCGCACCTGGCTGCCACTCAGCGTTTTCTCACTCTCCACCATGACTGCAGTGGCGAAGTCCGTTGGCAAGGCATCCACCTGAGAGTCCAGATCGCCTTGGCTCGCATGGGGAGCTGGGAAAATCGGGGCTCGGCACAGTGGGCAGC